>OFHS01003547.1:0-13677 GCA_900245855.1 Calvadosia cruxmelitensis | reverse complement strand
GACCGTTTGGTCAAACTCAATCTTGAATCTCTTGAACTAAGAAGAGTCAAGTTTGACTTGCATATGCTATATAAAATTTTAAACAACCTGGTTGATCTAGCAATGGATGATTTATTTACATACGAAGTCAGCAAGTATGCCATGCGTGGTCATTCCATGAAGCTGAATAACANCGAGGGTACAAAAGAACAAATGTACCCTGCTGAGCGCCGCATTTGTACCCTCAGTTCTTAGAGTGTATGGCTTTGTCCGCACCACGGTGTTTGCAAATGATTAATATATATTCCTATCCTCTGGAATATCATCAATTAAATAAGGAGTAGCCTCCATTAGATGCTAGCCTCCTACTGATAATAATTACTTTTAGTCAACTTCGCAATGAGTTCATCCCAGAGGTGCTATTGCTGTCGATGTAAGCTGACGTGATTTCTATACGAATATAACCTTGGATGTTTTACCTACGTGTCTCGTCTTTACTACGAAATAGGAAATAAGAACACAACACCCTCCATCTTTTTTATTTCCTACCCCTTTCGTAAGGCCAATACATGCATGTGGTCTCAATAAAAGGCCATATCACACGGCTGCTGTACGATAAATGTTTAATTTCTATAACTATCTTAATCTCTCAACAAAGAATTACAATGTCTTGTCTATTTCTCTACATGTACTCCTGGCAATTTCTGAAAGTTTATCCTTTATTTGCTTAAACATGTTGATGATGATGATGATGACGATGATGAAACGGTGTTGTTACGAGAACAACCCGTTCCTCTTTTTCTTCGTGACACCATTGCACATGGAATTCCACAATTTACGGTTACATACATCAGATTTAGTTCACAACGAGAAATCTAGGTTTAACAAATAACGATACGAAAACGGTTGACCGTGACCACGACGAAACATAGACGACGGTTGCCACCAAAGGCAGTCATCGAGAGGTTGGGGAGCGTACGATTCAGAGCGCATGACATGGCCTATAAAGCGCATCCAACATGTTGAAAGGCGCACTAAAGCATTCTGTATACTTACTGTGTCATTCGATCGAAGTTAGTGGGTGAATTGCAAAGGAAGATGATTGCACCTTCGATGTGAGCGTAAGTTTCGCACGCGTCTCTCCGTTGTATTACCAAGTGGCTGATCTTATAAGGCCAACCTAGATCGACGCGCCACCATGCGACCTCGGATATTGGAACGGGAGCTGCACAATAGGGAAAGTTAGCTCGCACACCCGTCACCCCGTTGATTGCTCTGTCACAAGGCCCGTAGAAGTCATTTAGGTGAGATTCAGCGCTGTTTGAGCACGTCTTATTCAAAGCCACGTCATCTGCAATTAAATGGAAGCAGTGCGATCTAATTTCAGAACTAATCACAGACATATTGATTGAAGCCGGATCGTACGTACATTATCCCTTTCCAATTGTCCAGCAGAAGTCTTCAACAAATCTCAGATGTATTAAAACGTTGCGAAGACCACACCAAATTTTAATTTAGCCTCAACATCTATGGTTCTCGCACGGGATAGACTGAATGCACGACTGTATAACTACCGCAAACGTATTGTATGTTAAACTCATCAGCCCAATTAAGAAGAGTTTGGCCTTGGTGCTAATCTGATGGGAGGTTTGCGGCATGCGTTGGACTCCCCTCGCATGAGAACCCTGTCACAACCCCGACCCATCAGGCACCGTCACACCGATAATCAGTGGAGAAGTACTATTACCTATGCGTTTACTATAGTTTCTAGCCCATCTGACTATTCATTGGATGAAGAGGTGAGGTGGGTGGGACACAACTTGCGCCACTGCGCTGTCTGATGACGGCTCGCTTGTCTCCTTCCTCGATCCCTTTCTGGTCGATGCCATTGCCATTACATGTGTTGTCACTCGTGACTAGTCTGTACGCTCGCTCTGGGCAGACTGGCATCTTAATCACGAGGGAAATATGATCACAGCCTTGGTCTGACCCACTGTGCGCACACCGCTGACATTTGCCTGCTAGGGATGGACCCCCCTTTCGCGGGGGATTGGATACCACACCGTGCGCACTCGTCTGCCCACCATGCTCTTGTCCTGGCCTTTTACTACGCCAAATATTATTTTAGCTGTATGTAACTGTATTTTTGTATTGCATTGAAGACTTGTAGCCAGGTATCTTTACCTTATAGCAATATAAACATGAAATCTGAATTGCAATACTTCGTTTGCACTATACTTTTATACTTTGCATTATACGAGACAAATTGTGGAAATCAATTATTATTTCTATCATTATCTTTACTTGAATCATATTGAAATGACATTTCCTCAGCTTACTATATAATCCTTCAGAGTGATTTGTTATTCCGTTGAGGCTGGCGAATAATCTGCATTGATGGACGTTGTTCTGCTGCAGCGATGAAACGTAGAAGCAGTTGTCTGTTGTTGCGCATAGTAAACCGCACTTGAATTGGCTCGACACATCTTTAGTGAGTATCTGCTCGGCCCCTGTGGGTGGCTCAGTGAACACGACGGATGCCTTGCTTAAAAATGCCTCGGTTAGCTGGTCAACCAGTATCAAGAGCAAGATACTAACCCATTCAATCATTTTTTTTCTATTTTTTTTCTACATTATTATAGCCGAAGTTAATAAAACTAATTACATTAAAATCTTCAATTAAAATTACATGAAAATTCAATCATGATTAAATCCCTAGTCAGCTTGCGATGAGCCTCTGTAGCACTAACAGCTCGAATCGCTTTCGTCTGTTGATGTTCTGCATCTCGACAACCTTTTAATATTCCATAGATGAATGTATAAATACATGATGGTCTCTGTTTAGAATTATGTCACCCGCGTACAGACGTCTAAATGCTGCACGATTGATCCTTTATGGAATTTGATTTATATTGATGCTTTGTATATATTTGGTTAAATATTTTACGTTTGTTACATAGTGCTCTGAGGCACTTGATTGCTTCAAAGACCTTGCTACTAATATGATAGTATACTGTACGTTGAGTCTTCTCTGGGGTTCAAGTCATCTTGGCTGAATGTAATTTCATTATTAAGTTACACTGGAGGCTAGAATCTGATTGAAAGATTGAATTATTATTTTTTGAACTCCACATAATTATATGATATATTTCATTCAATCTGTTCAATTGAAAAATATATTTTACTTGCAACTACTAACTATAAATGTAACTTCGATAAAATACATACTTTAAATAAATATTACAGTGAAAACAGGCCTAATCCTAGTACTACTATAAAAATTAATTGCTACAATATTTACATCATAATCTAAAATTGGCAAGCAACACCTGCAGGGACAGATTGAATTGTATTATTGGGAGACAAGATGAAAAAAAGAGCAAAAAATCTTCGGTTTATGTTTTGTTCCTCGACAAGCACTTTTTGCCCGTCTGTGCTAAGTTGATTTCGTAAGGTTAGGAAACAGTCCTCTGCTTTGTCCTGGTACATGCACAGAACTGCTTATCTTCACGTATAAGCGTCTGCGGACGGGCATACGGTGTTGCGACAGAGTACCATGCTGGCTGACTCTTGTGATGATTGACTCTAACGTAGAAACTTGCTTGGCTAGTTGCTCACGAAGCATACTCATGAAAATCTTCTCCAAGAATGTTTTAAAATTCAGACAGCAATTTGCTTCAAATTTGGCCTTATGTGTGTCATCTGTCTGCAGTAGATATTCGCTTAGTGTCTCCTCTTCTTTGTAAAAAACACGAAAGTGAGACCAATGTTGTTTTACATTCCAAGATGGCGTCGATTTCGAGTGACGGCGAAGATCCAGACAGCGACGCGGAGGGGATTGATTTGACTGGATTCCTCTTCGGAAACATCGACGATGAAGGTCACTTGGAGGACAGTGACATATTAGATGAAGTAAGTTGTCTTTGAATAAACTAAGAACTCTACCGTGAAAGAAGACAAGTGTGTTAGTTTGACGTCGCTCAAGCTCAATCTCTCAATCCTCTCATGAATTCATGGAGAATCCTGTTTTCATCAAATGATCAAACTGCATGGAATTATGTCTTTCACAGCAGCTAAATAGATACATGCAAAGTCAGCTCAGCTATATATGTATCATAGCAGCCAAGGCTTAATAGTGGCACGGGCAAATGATGGCAGCAGCTAATTGGATTCTATGGATAATCCTGACTGCAGTGTGTCTGAGTGTGTCTTCTTGGCAAATGTGCACCCGATATCTGTCGAGTTCTAAAATTTTATGCACTTGAGATTTAACTGTACAACAAGTACAATGGCGAAGAAACACAGCAAAATGGCGAAGCTGCGATGAAAACGTTAATTTTAAACGTGAAAAGCTACGCCGCTGTCGAGAAGGAGAGCATGCGATTGCTCCCATTCAGAGAAGACGGTCTTCCTGTAGCGACTTTTGTAAAAGGGAAGTGTGGAAAAGTAACGATCTCGGCGGAGAAGAGCTCAAGGGAGGACGCGTTTCGAGGGCACTTACAGACACACAGACAGACCGACAGACAGACAACATAGCGCGTTTAGTATTATGGGATGCACCAAAAGTGTGCAGTATTTTTTATAATGTCTCGAACTGACGGTATAACAACTAACAAGGCAAGAACTCGACTGCTTCATGTGATTAACATTAAGCTGAAAAGTGAGTCTTCACATTTTTGCTTGTATTTCCGTCATCTTCTTTTTGCCCACAGTGAAATTTTGCAAATCGTTCCTACATTAAAGTTCCCTACTGTTGAAAATTTTAATTGAAAATCAAAAATGGTTTGTTTTGGAAAATGTCAGCAGAGTTGATGCCCAAAACCAAACTCAATAATCTGGCTCATTACGATAGCAATATCTGCTTATCATCATCAGAATCAGTTCTTTTTTAGCTATCCGAATGCATGCTTTGTTTCTTAAAAGACCAAGCAAACGGAGAGCTACAAAGGAAAACGTCAGCAGTGAGGTTCACATCAACAAACTGGCGCAAACGTTTGTGCGGTATATCTCGCGTGTACTCACACCTTTTGACCTAATATTTACAGTTCTCTTGGTTCTGATTGTATCTTTCTACTCCATGATATTTGAAAAAAATCGGACAGGGTAAAGGTCAATCTTGAGTGATGTGAGGTGGAATGACCCATATACAACACCAGACACCTGCATGCATCAAGCTGTGTATGATACGTTCAACTACGTTGCCGAAACACCTCTAGCAACAGTGCTGCGCCATTCAAATCAGCCTTCAGAACCGTTGAGAAGAGGTGGCGCACTGAGGAAGACGTACATATCAAATCTACATGATTTGGGCTTTGACTTGAGGATCGCCGAAAATCTGGCGCAGAATAGAAAACGTTGGCGTGTTGTTTGTGGCAAACACGACGACCATGGCCGCTAATTTTGCAGTCATGTTATCGTTAGATTATTGTAACTACGTTGCCGATAGAATGTCTACGAGAAAAACCGCTCTAAAACAAAACAAAGAACAGTATAAGTCATTAACTTTCATTAATATGGAGACATTGACGGAATATTTCCATTATCCAACTATACACATATGAGATGGCATTCATCTTTTTCTTCATCCTTTCCTGCAGGTTCACATATACAGCATCTTTCACTTCAGGTTTTTAGATCTCTATGATTCAAGATTGCTAGCTGTCAAAGCTTTTAAAATGTGATGTTATGATTAGATCCAATAATTTGTGAAAGCTGTTTACAGTGAGACCTGTACCTGTCAATAGTGGTCATTTTTGGGACCTGACTGAAATGACCTTTGTAGACAGGTAATCCAGGTTGATTGCTAAAAAAGTGTCATTGTGAGGTTATGAAAAATGGCCTTCATACACAGCTGGCTGTTTTTATAGAGGTGGCCGCTAATACAGGTTTGACTGTAGTTGCACAAAGACGTCTGTTTCAAGACGTGATTTTCATGCAGTAAGATATAATCAAATGTTCAAATTTGTTTGCGAGATCAAACCATTTAATAACGCCATGGCTCACATTTCCTGCAAACTTGTAGTTCGTTTTTTGACGTTTGAATGAAATGATCAATCCTCCTGCTTATTAGCTCTGCCTTGGAGACATGATAAACCTCTCAGGGACTTAATTAGTTGATCGTATTTATTGATAATCTAGAGAGCAGTCTATTGCATTATATTTGTATTCTCATTTAGGATTCAAAGCGGCACCTTGGACAGCTCGCGTCACTTGGTGGTCTGTCGTCGCTGTCATCTGATTTATCTTTTCGGTCTGACCGAGGACAGGATGGCAAGGGTGAAGGAGGTGGTAAGATCAATCTTAAACTGAACATCTATGCCCCAACTAAAAAGGAGGCGATCAATCGGCCATTCTTCATCCCCCTACATAAAGCGTCCTCACTCAGACTATTAATGAAAACCTACTGATTTTTGCCATTGAAAACACAATTGTTCTGTTATGTAAAAATTTCGTTTGATGCAGTTGAATTAGTAAATTGTTTTGATCCAATTAAGCCGTTGTGACTAATGTTGTGAAATTTCATGTCAAAAACACACGACAGTGTCAACAAACGGCTATGATTTCTGACTTGAAACAAAGTGCAGGGGTGGATACAGGAATTAAAATACATATGTCTCAAAATCTGGGGTCATGACCTTGCCCATTTTAGGGAAGAATATTTTGCCACGCCCACTATTTCAGGGGTGCTGCTGTATTCCTATCAACCCGTCTCTGATACTGTCTGTCCCAAAGTTTAATGGAAGTGTGAAGAACAAACCAAAAAAAGAACAGAGCAAGACAATTCGTTTGTGATATAATCGGCAAAATGATAACAAGAATGCTGAAGGCCAGGCCAAGACCACCTCTCCAGTAGATGGGTAACGTATCGGTAGGCCTGCAGACAGAGGATAAGAGGTGCCAAGAAAAAAAACTGGACGCACCTTAAATGAAATGAAAAACACACAAAATCATCAATTTAATTAGAAACATGCAAAATATTAATTTTAAATAGAAACAGAGCTCTAGCCAGTCCTCAAGCTCTACCAATGCTAATTACTAGTTGCAGTCGGATGAACAGGATTGTCTCTTTGTAAATTGATTGCACAATGTGTTGTCATGTAATTCCCTTTTCTATCAAACAGCTTTCCTGAGGTATATCAAGTGCTTGTTGGTTTTCCTGATCAAGAAAGCGAAAGAGGAACCTGCTAGAACTGTGGTGCTTTTAGAAACTTTCTTGGTATAAGACGACAGATACCGATACAGTATAAACAATTACAGAGAACTAAAATATCAACAGAATGTAAACTGCAGCGATAACACAAGTTCACCGGCCAATTTAAGTTTTCATAAAGCCAAAGAGTCAAGACCCTGAGCTACACGGCAACTTTTACTTGCATTGGCATTGTTTTGAACTAAGCAGACACTGGTTGACTGTTTATCTGAATTTCAATGGTGAAGAAACACAACGATAGTCTGTGAAACACAGGAACAGACATGTACCTGAGTTCCCGAAGAGCAGTATGGGTCTACAGGAACTTTACACTACATTAAAAAAATTAACCCAAAACCCACCAACCGCGTAGACCCACCACTTAACATAGTAAACATGAGTCAACAATGGCAAATAGTGAAAATTTAGAATAAGATAGCAAAAAGCAATACGCCAATATTACTATATTAAAAACAAAATGTACTGGAGATTCCAAGCTATTTTCTTAGCCAATGTACATCTTTCTAAGAAGCAAATTGTTTCCTTTAACATACGGTCGTTTTAAATTGTCATAATAAAATTATGTGATTAATCACACGATTAACTGCAGTTGGGACTGGAATATGATTTTGTCTAATAAATCACTATTTCATTTGAATATTGTATTCATAGCAAAAGTAATTTTTATATTGTATACATGTGATGTTCCGTGAAAAGCATGCTGAGATTTCAAATTTGATCCTGCGACACTGAATGGTTCTCTTTCAGACGAGATCCTAAAGTATAGTGATGCAGTCGACTTTGGTGACATCAATGAATTAGCAGAAGATAGCAGACATGACTTGGCTGGAACATCCAAAGATGATTTTAAGTTCAAAAAACCAGGTATGTGTCATCTACCGTCAACAAGATCCTATCCCTGATTAACCTACTGGAATCCTCCTGAATTGGAGATGGCTTTTCCAATTCTTCTATGAAGCCCCTGCCATACAGTTACACATTTTTATTATACATTGTGGTGCGATGCCAGAAAACATCCACAATGCAAATGTTCTGAAAAGTTTACATACTTTGTAAGTCATCCTTAAGGCGGAACAACAAGCGAGTTTCGCACTAAATTTGGAAGAAAGTGGGATATTAATTAGGATGGGATGTTGAGTGACTTTGGCTGCACAGTCAAAGCTGTATTAGCGACCACCTCTATAGATCAGCCACCTGTGTATAAAGGCCACTCTTCATAACTCCAAAGTGATACTTTCTATAGAATTCACACTGGGCAGAAAGACCACCTGTCTATAAGTTTATTTTTCTCAGGTCCTAGAGGTGACCGTTATTAGACTGGTTTCACTGTACAGTGGAATCTGCCTAATTCGAAGACCTGTAACTCGAATATTCATTTATTTGGAATCATGATCTCGGTACCTTGATCTTCTGCATTTGTCTTCTGTCTATTGCTCATTGGAAGACAAGTGTTTCCTTATTATTCCTAATTCAAAGTTCGTATAATTCGAAGGATTTTTTACGTTCCCTGGACACTTTAAATTAAGCGGATTCCACTGTATTGGTTTAGCTTTTGTTGGTCACTTTAAGACAGGTGGTAGCTAAACAGGCTAGATTGTAGCTCGTTTTTTGTTTTTGTTTTGGTTTTAGACCCGGTGCATGGTAGCATGTCCATGGCATTGCCATCCGTTGCTCCAAAAGCCGAAACAGCAGATGAAGCCTCTACAGGTAGTGACGTTTCTGCACTATTTCATCCATCATCTCCGGCAGAGACATCACCTGAAGGTCCAGAGCCTCATTTATCTGAGATTGAGCCTCCGTCCCATGTCAGTGAGGATTCCACCAAACTTCATCAGAACACAAACATGGGTAAGCCAGAAATAGTACCTGTGTTACATTGTTCAATATGCACCAGTAATCCTTTTTACGGATGTCTGTTTGTCTGTTTTTTATTTTATGTATAGTTAATCTGTTCACTCTGTAGAATTGACCTCAGCACCAAAAGTTACTGACATTGAAAAAGAAAAAGTGGACATCACTGATTTGTTTCCTGAGTTCCGTGTTGGAAAAATTCTTCGTTTCTCAAGATTATTTGGTCCCCAAAAGTATATTTCAGCTCAATGGAAAGGACTAAAGAAGAGAAAGAAAAAAAAGCGCTTGTTGAGTGTTGATCTTGAGAGGAAAGCGGACACATTACCAGGAGCATCAACGGAAGCAACACCTTTGAAAGAGGAGGTGGAGTCTGATGACGAGGTAGCTTTTGCTGTAAGCCAGCTTGATGTGGCAAATGTTATTTTTTTCATTTTGGGATGTTTTAAATAAGTAGGAAGAACAAGAAGGTACTGATAGAGATTGTGACCAAATAATTTGTCTTCATAAACAATTGTTAGGTAAATGATCAAACCTTGCAAAATCCCCAAATCTTGCTGGCATAGGCTCCTTGTAATCATACCGTGGCTGGACTGAAGCAAATTCCATTCATAAGTTTTGTTATGATGGAGTATACAAAATTAACTCTCAGTGACTTCCCTGTTGATTGGTTGAGATTCAACGAGGGCCACCGTGCGCTGCTGAGATATTCACTTGGGAGCAAATATCCACAGCAGATCAGAGCACTTCACTCTAGGATCTCACAAAAGTCTAACATGCCACGCACATCCTCCTCAGAAAGAGAGTAGAACTTGTTGTACACGCTCTCATAGACTGCAATCTCCATTGACATTTCTTCTGAATTACAATAGCCATCTGACAGAACCGTACTGACTTGATGACGCAAACAGAAAATACATAATTTGAAAAATATAGTGATGAGCTGCATGCCCTTTGACTTGATTTAAACGAGGCGGCTCATGGAGCACAATACTGCACTCAATGGCAAGGAGACTGTCTACGGGAATGTGACTAGACTGACGGTGACAACCCGACCTGTTTGGTTGGGCGGACGTCACATATATAGATAGACAGATGGATTAGATATGTTTTTCATTATTCGCTTCACTGAAGCAGGTACATGGACATATAGATTGGTTGGTATTAAGCGTTTGAGCTGAACAATCATTCCTGTTGATTTGTAATAGATTGTGATTTCATCATTCTCTGTTTCTCTGCAGGAAAAGCTCATGAATCCATTGCCGCTGTCTGCGTATGGTGATCATTATCTCCACGCGATGGACGGCAAAGAAGCTTCAGCTAAGCAGGTAGAGAAAGACCCAGCACCGTGTCCATGGCGACATGGACCAGCCTCTTATTGGTATGATCTTTATGGAGTCAAAGAAGACGGCTCTGGGTTCGACTACGGTTTCAAAGTGGTAAGTCAAAGTATGGGGAAAACTATGTGTAGTGACGGGAAAACCAGGCAGCCAGTAGGTGCAAGTTTATATTATCTAGATTCAAGTCTAGATACGGAACCACCTCCCCCTGTCAGATTGTGGCAAGCCATACTCAGAAACAACCCAAGATTACATCACTATTTAAAAACGAGCTTATGTCAAAACAATGTCGCATAGATCTTCAATACTTACAGTCAAACCTGTATTAGATAGATATTTTTTCGGACATATCAATAAGAGGATACAATAGTGATACAATGACAAATTTATAAGAACAAAGCAAGCTGATCAACATTTAGCAGCCACCTTTATAGAGCAGCCACCTGTGTATAAAGGCCACTCTGAGTAACCCCAGAATGACACTTCCTATAGAAATCAAGCTGGACAAAAAGGCCACCTGTCTATAAAGATAATTTTCCTTAAAGCCCTTAAGGTGACCATTATGGGCAGGTTTCTTTGTATAAACAGAATTTCTAACATCAAATGATTAGTCTAAAAATGCCACCTCAGCTTATGCATGAATGCTTTATTAATCCTTATTAAATGTGATAAAACCTCAAGTTTAAGGAGGAAAACCAGTTGTTGGCGTACACATGACAGTATGTAGTCTCAGTTTCCATAAAATGTTGCATTCAATAATCAGTTAATCGATATGCATCATTGCATTTCATCATTAGAGCCAGAAAAAAGAAGACGTGGCCACACCGAAGGATGTTCCGTTGCCAAATGATGTGTTCAACTTGATTGTACAGACGTCATGGGAAGATGACATTGTGTGGTCTGATGATCAATACAAGCCAACTGCAAAGACGTCTCTTTCCCTCCGTCAAGCTGGTTGGGTGCCGTCAGGCAGTATCAGAACCATGGAGGCATACCTACGACAGAATGCAGAAAGCAAAGGTGAAAGCCCTATATTGGATGCTATTTTCGATACTGGATGGTTTCTGCCAATTCACTTCATTGATGTCCCAAATTTTAGCTACAACAGCAGGGTAGTATTAGCCGGGTTTGACTTCACTAATACGGGTATTGACTATTGAGCAACCAACTGTGGTAAGAACTAAACCCTTGTCCTGCTCATAAAACTAGTTAAGTGAAGACTTGAAGTCGTTTTATCGATTGCTGATTGGTTGATCACTAGGGACTAACTATGTGATTGGTTAGATGTTGCTACTTTTGAATTGTTTCAAAAACGTGTATACACGTCAATAGCAGGACAAGGGTTAAGAAATCAATTTCATTGATTGCTGGTACTTCATACAGTGAAACCTGTCTACAACAGTCACCTCTGGGACCTGAGAAAAATGACCTTTATAGACAGGTGGCCTTTCTGTCCAGGTTGATTTCTATAGAAAGTGTCATTCTGGGGCTGTAAAGAGCCTCAAAGCGGCCTTTGTACACGAGTGGCTGCTCTATAGATGTGGCCGCTAATATGGGTTTGACTGTAACAGGTTCGTTGCTTACATTTGAGTGTTGCTCACGACCCTTGTCTCTTTAATTTATTTAATTACTGTATCATCCATACTGTGATGTAATTGTTCCATTATAACGATCTATGTTTTCATTTCTGCAGACAAAACATCATATGAGTACATCACAAGCAATGAGATTTTGAAGAACTTTTCCAACGGCTTTCAACCGAAACTTAATCCTGATCCCAACACGCACAGTTTGTCCAACTGGTACAGTATGTTTCCTGTTCCAAACGAGGAACTGGTCTATGACAAGTGGGAAGACAAGATTATCTGGGATAGTGAAGTATGCTCACTCTGATATTGAAATCATTTGAAACAGATTTTTTTCTTATCCTTCTGCAATGCTACCCTTAAACAGTCGTGTTTGTGAACGTTTGATTAACTTTTATATTTTAGCCGTTTATATTTTAGCCGGTTGTTTATTACCACTTTGTAGTTTGCTGAAGGCAATCGTATTGTGCTTTGACTCGACCTGTCCTTAAGTAACAGTGCATTGCCAGTGCTGTAGTGCTCTGATTGGTCACCTCCATCATCATCATCATCATCATCATCATCATCATCATCATCATCATCATCATCATCATCATTTATTCAGAGCCTGATTAGCCATCAGGCTATTTTACACAGGGCTGATACATGAATAAAACAACTAATATTTATAAGCTCAAAGAAGCTAGCATACACATTTAACAGTAAGTAAGTATAGAATTCAAAAATATATTTAATAAGTAAGCATTGAAAAGAAAAATTATTTCTTGAGGTACTTCTTGCAGACGGGTTTGAAGGCTGTCAGGTCTTTCACCCCTTTCATCTCAGAAGGCATCGTATACCTCATATGATCATTTGTACCGTAATCTTATGATCCTGAGAAATTATTCAGTTTATGAATCTACAGCACTCATCCTGGTTGAATGTATTCTACGGTCATTACAAAGTGAATCAGATCACTTCATGATATTATAATTATCCTGATTTTAGATTTGATTCTCATAACTCGACCCTTGTCTGGTAGCACTTGTTCCTACATGTTCCTGGTCTTGTGATTAGCTCAAGAGATAACGTTTTTCTCCTTTCTTCAGGCTGTTGATAAGATTCCATCTCCTACGACGTTCCATTTGGACCCTAATGATGAGAATTTAATCCTCGACATCCCATTAGATGCTAATACTTCGCAAGCAGACCAAGATTCTCTTCCAAAGAAGGTTTGCATCGAATGGATAGCTGCTTGAACTGATTGTACAGTGAAACCTGTCCAGAATGGTCTCCTTTAGGACCCGAGGAAAATGACCTCTATAGACAGGTGGCCTTTCTATCAAGGTTGATTTCTAGAGAAAGTGTCATTTTGGGTCATGAAGAGTGGCCTTTATGCATAGGTGGCTGCTCTATAGAGGTGACCGCTAATACAGGTTTGACTGTGTGACTAAATGATAACGCCAGTACATTGGCTGCTAATTAATAAGGAACATATGATGTTTTTTATGTGTTTTTTTTTAGGAAGTGAAGGCCAAATCAAGATTCATGTGCAAACCCAAACCAGATGAAGACAAAAATGACGTAAGTGAGATGTTGACACAACATGAAGTCATCTGGGGCCTTATTCATGGACCGAGACTAAAGCACAGTCCAGGACTAACTCTCAAGCTCCATGGTCCAGACTAGACATCTGGGGCCTTATTCATGGACCGGGACTAAAGCACAGCCCAGG
>OFHS01003546.1:315-13733 GCA_900245855.1 Calvadosia cruxmelitensis | reverse complement strand
GGGGTGGAGAAGGTGGAGGACATGGTGGTGGAGGCCATGGTGAATTTGGAGGTGGTGAAGGACATGATGAAGGTCATGCATTTGGCAAATCAAAGGTTCCAAGTTCCTCAAAATCTCCTTCAAAGAGATCAGTTTCAGGGAAAGAAAGAGGAAAGGGTTCGCACGAGACAGGTACCAAAAAACATAGAGTTGTGGTATTTCGGCCTCCAATAATATACCATCCTCCTCCAGAGATTTATCATAGAGCAGCTTTGGTATTGCATCGTCCCGACGTCATCATCCACAGACCATCCGTTGTTGTTCATAGACCAGATGTAGTTGTGCACAGGCCAGCTGTTGTTTATCATCAACCGCCAGTAGTATTTTATACACCTTCACCAAAAGTGCACCAGCCAATAATGCATTCACATGATACCTATCTCAAACGACCAGTACTTCAGCATATTGGTAGTCATGTCCAGCCAGCTGGTGGATATACTCAAAATCCTCCAATCATGCAAGAAGCTGCAGAATCTCACGAAGAAGAGGGAGTAGGAGAGCAAATCCCAGCTGCTGGACAAGCAACTGGGCAGGCTGCATTCCCTGTGGCAGTTCCAGTTCCGATGCCCGCACAGATGGACATGAACGGTATCGGAGCTTTGCCTACTGGTACTGGGTACGACGCTGGTGCCTTCCAAGCAGGTGAACAAGCTCACTTCCCCGCAGCATTTGGTGAGCAAGACGGGCACGAGCAACTTCAAGATGCCAATGGTGGACTTGGAACTCCACTAAGAATGCCCGAGGATAATTTTCAGGATCTCCATGCTTCGGAGTCGATCATGGGACCTTCAGCTGTCATCACGCCACAAATGGCAACTCCCTTCCAGAATACGGCAGGAGCAGCAACAGCAACCGATCAAGAACAAGGAGCTGCTTATATTCCAGAGAATACAGAGCAAGCCAATGGTCAAGCATTCAGTAAATCAAAAGTTGCTAAGCATCAGAAAAAGTCAAGATCTCATGGAAAAGGAATCAAGAAATTGCTGCATCACATCGTAACTAGATCTGTAAGCGACAACGTCGCCAAGAATATAACTCAAAACTTTGCCAAAAACGTCACCCAAAATGTCAACCAAAACGTGACGCAAAACGCCACAGTGAAAGCAGAAGTTGGTAAGCAACCGGACACTAAGGGTAAAGGAAAATCAAAATCAGGTACAAAAACTGTCAAGGCTACAAAGAAAAATGATATCATTGTGAAGAGACCACCAGTCATTTACCATCCACCTCCAGAGATTTATCATCGACCACCCATCATTGTTCACAGGCCTCCACTTGTTATTAGAAGGCCTCCGATTATTTACCATCAACCGCCTGTCATTGTTCATCGTCCAGCCGTTGTCTATCATCAACCACCATTGGTGTTTCATCAACCACCACCAGCAGTGAGCCAGCCCATTCTGAAATCTCATGATACATTCATCATGCATCCAGCTGCAAGGCTTACTCATCTTGGATCGATGGTATCCAACGCTGGAACATACGTTGGTGTTCCAGAGCATAAATTCATGTACCAAGGAGGAATGGGCTTCTTCCATGCTCCACAAGATGAGGATCATGGTGGATCTGAATACACGCATGGTTCAGAAGGCTATGGCGGAGGTCATGCTATGATGGAACAGTACGGCCATGAATCTGCCGTTGGAGGCTATGATGGCCATGCAGAGGGTCACAGTGCAACACCAACGGTTGGAAACTATGAACAGAATGCCTTTGCACCAGCAGGTGGCCAAGAAGGAGGCGCAGAAAGTTTTGCTAACAGCTTAGGAGGAGGCGCTGGTGGCGCACTTACAGGAGGAGCATCTACGGAAGCGTTCGGAGGACAAGAAGCAATGGAAGGAGGAGATCATGCAGAGATGGGTGCATACGGAAGTCATGTTCCGTTTGAAGATTCACATTCCAATTTTGGCAGGAACACACTCTCGAGTAGCAGCGCAAACGCTGCAGCTGTTCAAAGCAAAAGAAAAAAGATCGAGAAGCCACTTAAAGCTTTAGCTAGGAGGGCAAAGTCCCAGGAGAAGAGTCACCCCAAGAGCAAGCGACAAGCTCCCTACAATTTTCCATCAGCAGATCAGTACGGGGCAGGAATGAGACAAGAGGGGGATTATTTTCCGCGACCCATGCAAATGAATCCATTCATGCAGCCGGAGAAACGGCATCACAAGACAACGGTAAATGTAGACGTTGTGGGAAAGAGATCAATCAAGGCTAAACGACAAGAGCCAATGGTTGATGAAGATGGCCAGCAGAGTCCTTTTTTATTCTAGGGCGGTCTCGGGCAGATCAGTCCGAGGCCGAGCCTCTTTCATCACGCTTTAATCCGTACTATAATCCATATCCGTATTATCCAAAGCCAGTATCTAATCAAGCGAATCAAGGACCACATGTCCGCGTTCACATAGAAACGACAAAGAGAAATGTAATCAGTAGAAGACATCGAAGGCAATCCTCTCCATACATGTACCCTAATAATGCTATTAGCAATGTAAACAGAAATGGTAACTCACAGTATCAACCGCCTATAATGCGAACTGTGTACCCACAATCATCTCCTAATGGGGACGATGATAAGCCTCGAATCAGTGTCCATATAGAGACTGAAAAGAGAAACAAAGTCACCGGAAGTAAATCTAAGCGACAACTACTGGGGATGTCAACCATCATGGCGCCTGTTGGGCAACTTGTTTCGTCTTCCACGGCAACCCCAAGAAGACAGATTGCAAAGGGAAGAAAATACTCTGTGTCACAAAAGTCAAAGAAAAACATTGTCATGTCACCAAGTATGAAGATGGATGAGAATTCAATCCCAGCAAGAGCTGAGCTGTTTCAAGGAACCTTTCCAAAGCGCAGTCGAGTCAGTAGTGTCGATGATACAGCTCCTCGATCAGCTACCATTCAAAGAATCCAAAAACGACAGTTGCTTTTCGAGCCAATGTATCCACGAGCAACTGTCAACAATAAGAAACCCAATCCAATCGCAAATCTTATAAAGCAAGTGATAGGCTCGCAAGCCAAGAACATCCTCGGACTGAACAGCAAGTCATTCGACGTCTTTCCAGGCCCACTTCCTGACGAAAGTCCAAAGGCAGTAGTGAAACCACAGCGTCAACGTTCTCCTGCATTAGAATCAACCGGTAGCACAAATAGAGCGATCCCATACGACCAATATGGGTTTCAAAGACCAAGAAAGCAGTTTAGGAGCCTACAAGGGCTACTACGTAGACATCAAGCAACCTATCCTCTTCAATTCAGTAGATACTCAGCACAGCAATATCATCCGCGCTCCTCGCAGCAATTTAGACAGTCGCCAGCCCTACTACAACGCAGTTCACCAGCACCGCAGAATTACATGAATGGGTATAACGTATCTCCATATCAAGGATCCACTGAAGGAGACCTTAGAGGCTTGAGGGAGATGAATCGCATTTCACAGAGGCCTTCCTTCCAGGATCTCTATCCGGAGTTCAATGGAAGACAAACACCTCAAGAGCAAACTCAAGCACCTTCCTATTCGTTCCAAGCAAAACCGAGAGAGCAACAGGTTGTCTACAACCCAAATGCATTTGTTGGACAAAGCCAAGGAAGACGCATGGTTGCTCAGATACCAACGAGAAGAATGATGGCTTACACACCAGAGGAATATGGAGGCAACACATATCGTCAGCCAACACTACTAACTCGTCAAGTGAGCCATGAAATCCCTCAGCGTTTGGAAGATTCCTCTTACGGTAGTCAGACGACAGAGCAACAGCAGGTGGAGCAAGAACCAGACGAGCAGGAAACCGGAGAAGATAGCCAGGATGCGTATCTACAGCGCATGCTCATGCAGCCTTTTGATGCAGCAAGTGAGCAACAAAATCAAGAGGTGCCTCAAAGTCAGACACCGTCGTACGATGATCGAGACAACAACAACTACTTACCAACAACAACCGCATCTCAATCATACGAACAACAGGAAGCATATCAGCCGCGTTACACTGAGGCGATGCCTTCTATACCAAGACCGGAAGCATCCAGCATTCATCATGATGACAGCAGCTCCAAGTTTGATGATGACGATGATGAGAAGCCGGAAGTTCATGTTCACATTCAAACGGAAAGAGCTAAGATACCGATGTCCAAGTCGTCAAAGAATCAGACATCGAGTGGTGAAAAAGAGATAGAAAAAGGTATGAGTTACTTTCATTTTTAATCAACATGTCAACATGTCAAGCTTGTGCCTGTTTGAATATATACGTTGTAATCAATGACATCGTAGGCAGCCATTTTGATTTATGACATGATGATCACTCTGATTGAGTCCTTCTTAAGAACCTCATCTACACCTTACCTTACCGAAACGTAACCGCAAACCTTAAATCTATCCCTGCACTAAAGCCAGTACCATCAAGACACAGGAGAAATTTCCTTTTCCTGAACCTAGTATGAACTTCGTGCTTTAAGCTGAGTTCACACAAGACAATCTGTTGCGCGCAACACGGTCCTTAATGACCGACCCGCAGGATATACTAAATATTGCTTCCTGCGTGCGAATCACCATTCACACGATGCAACATCATTCTAGTGGCTATAAAGCGGAAAATGCTACAGGGAGTGCAAGTGGCAAACGAAAACAATAGGTTCTCAAACGGGAGGGAAAACCATTCGCATACAGCATTCATTTCACATATGGCGGGCTTATTTGTCTTTGGTCGTCGTCGTGGAATTCGTAAACTGACATTAGATTCTTATTCTAGCTGCCCGTTTTAATCAAGGGGCAGATGAGCCATAATGCCACATGGTCGTTTCTTTCAAGATACAGTGCGGCTCCGCAAGCGCGATAACCACGACGCTGATTGGCTTAAATTCAACTTCTTGTTGTACATTGCTAGCAACGAGCTCAAAAATCAAACATGTTTGATCCGTGTTTTGTTTCAGTCAATAGTGTGACAGATGCCAGCAACGAACTTTGTTTGATTCTGAACACCTAATGACTCCCTGAGCGCCAGCATTGTGCGCAACAGATTGCCCAGTGTGAACTCGGCTTTAGTACACTTTTAATAATCAATTAAATCCGTCAAGAGAATATCCCCCTCGCCAGAACGCATAGTACATCACGGCAAGTGCCGCAGTATAATGCATGTATGATGATTGTGTCGCAAATCTTCTCTCCTTGGTAACTTGTAGCTTTACAGTTAGCCTGCATGCTAGCAAGATGCTAAATTAATTCAAGGATGCTATTTCCCAGAACAATAATGCATGTTAGACGTCGTGGAATTTATAATAGCTGGATTGCATTTTTGCTACGTTTTCAGCATTCGTTCAATATTTAGATTTTACTCTTGATTAAAACTATTGCGTTGTGATAATTTTGAAATAAATAATTTTATTTCCGCTTCATGTTCAAGGATTTCTAATCTAAAGATGTGAATTATAAGTCAACGTCTCACGTCATCCAACATTGTGAGACTTCACCATGGACGCGTTCGTCGTCAAACAGTGGAAGAGGATCGCTCTAGAAAGAAGAAAATGAAAGAACAAATTACGCAACGAACTGGGGCTGATGAAATTCTCCTTACTATATAGTTTTCCTATTGAGAAAATACACTGCATAAGGAGAATCTGAAAATGCGATGTCGCCTCTAGATTTACATTAACGGGATGAACATTCTGGAACATGTAGCTATACTGTGATCGCTTCTTCGAATGAACAAAATCAAGGAGAAGTTGTTTTGTAGGAAACGTTTAGAAAGATTTATTTTCTTCGTAGTTGATCATACAACGAAGGCAATATAACCCCAAATTCGAGATTTCCGAAAGCATTTCCTGGCATTGTGATGACGCGATGATGACGCATTGAAACTGACACGATTTTACAAACCAGATAATGTTCCAGGTGTGAACTGTCAATTTCATCGCTGCTACACAGCCCGTTATAACGTAGTCATTAGAATAAAATTTAACAAATGTTCAATATTAATCATCAGATTAATGGTATATTTCAAATAGAGAAATTGATGAAATCAAATCAAAGTTTGTAATTTTTGTCTCTGTTGTCGAAGCTGCAGAACATGTTGGAAGCAGATAATTTCAGGCACGATTTGTTGATGTGTAATGAAGTTTAATAGTCCAGAAAAATCATTATGTCATTAGCAGTCATAGAATTTAGAAGAGTTGAACACGTTTCAATTAATATCAACTATCCTTGAGTTCAAATTCGCCTCTATCCGATATGCATTGGGACTGATTTTGACTATTACTTTCTGATATCATCAACTGAAGACTGCAACCAACAAAATTTATTTTCTTGCACTGTCTCTTTCGACTAGAATTACCTGGAAACAATACAGCTTCATTTAAGTCAATTTGGCTCTGGTTTTTATTCAATACAGAACTATGATTCTTATTTTGAAATCAAAATGTCTAATTTCAAGTGATAAATCTAGTACAATAAGGCTTTTCCATGCTAGGCAAAATTATGATTCATACTATGATTTGAAACGAAAAATTTCCCATTTAAAGTGCCAAGATTACTACGAAAAGTAGGATTATATTACTGTTCTTCCCCACAAGTCATATTTGGTAAAGTTAATACCTGCACTCCTGCAGCAAGAAAAACTGCTTGTCCGTGAACATATTGCACTACTGCAATTGACGAAGAACCGTTCTGATGCATGTCCCGATATACGTGTTTCAAGCACATGGCTTATACAAGGCGAAATCAACCATTTTGACAGCTATGAACAATACTTGAAATTGAAAATGATAGAACAGGGAATGGTTGAGTGCATTGCAAACAGAGCCATTTTCTGGTTCCTTCATCTGTGACAGAGTTCAACTCGCTTGTATACAGAAAGGCAATGTGATGGCCCTTTATGAATTGACCAAATGCAGTGTCGATGCTTTTTGGGATTCATGCTAGTTGACCTCTGTCACATGGGATGACATCACAAGACTGCTTTGTTTGATATGCAGTCAACCATTCCGTTTTCTATCATGGTTAATTTCAAATATTGTTCTTGGCTGTCAAAATTATGTCTCGAAGAATTCACATAGTAAAAATGACATCAATTATCAATGTTACACCCAATCGAGAACGGACATATTGCCAGTACTGGACAAGGAAGGCTCAAGAGCGCTAGCGGAATGCCATCAATATAGCGTCAGGAAACGCTGACACACGTCAATTCACCTGTGGACACCAGTTCCATACTGATCAGTCGAGGAAATTACGATCACAAATGATTTGGAAGGAGAGGCAAGGTGGAGAACTTTCTTGTGTCTCGAAAAAAAATTTGTTTACGAGAAAAGGTTCACTGGGGCGTTTGATTTCCTACAGTCGTTACATGACGTCTGGCAAAGAAATGTTGAAAGGACGACATGTGAATCGGTTAGCAGCAATGTCGAGGCACTGCTCCTCACATTCCGCTTGTAATTCAATTCAAGTGGGACAGCGGTAGACCGAAGTAACCTATTACCAAACTGCACACCGTAGATAGCCACTGTTATTACAATCAGACAGGCATCGAATATGATTTCGTAGCAAACAGGCACGATAATGATACTTAAATCTCACCAGAGTTAATCCTTGTTGCAATACAAAACATAGACAAACATATAGATATATCACTAACGCATAGCTTGTAACAGCTTACAACTTTTATACTGAATTTAGTTATACTGAACAGTGCGCTTGAAACTTGACAATTTTGGTGCAGTGACAATATTATCAGGGGAAGGTTATTTCACCACACAGCAAAAATCGAAGTCTTAAAATAAGCAAACAATTGATTGTTTTAAGCAGCTTCTTGCGTAAAATAAGCAATCCTTTGCTTGTTCATGTGGTAAGTAAAATTTTCTTATCAATCAGAACTATCAAGCAAAACATTGCTTGAAATAAGACAATGATAACACAGAACAAATCTTGATCATAGAGTAACTTACTATAGCGTAGATGGTAATCGTAAGCTCCGGCGACAACAGGTTGCCTGCTTTTCTCAAGCAACGAATTGAGATTAATTAACTCACAAAAAGGAAATGCCACATATATCTTGGGACATTCCCAAGATCATCAGCCCTCAGTAGCGTTGTACGAGAACTCCGTTGTCTTAAAGAGCTGAATGGAGGTCCTCTGTAGATCTGAGTCTTCCACTGCCGAGTATGTAAGCCTAACATTCCTCATCAGGTACTTGTCAATTCGCTGCTGGTGGTCATTGCCGAATTCAAGTAAAGGCAATAAGGAAATTTTGAGCATTGCCGCATTTTCTTTTAGGGAAATAATTTCCAAATTCTTTAAACTGCACCAGCCTTTGCAGTGGCCACACGACAGATATTGTTAATCTGATAGTTTTCCGTGAGCATGTCGTAAGGTTCACTCCAAGTATGAACATCGACTAAACTAATTTCTAAAACTATTTACTGAATATTAAATCTTAAATCTACTGAGCATTGTGATTTAGCTTGACTTATGTCAAAGATCAGTTTCAAGGATAGTTGTTAGCCAGTCCTCGAACTCTTTTTGCAAACGAAAATTCTTGTTTAAAATCCTAGGATAGCCATGCAATCCTAGAACTCTTTGTACAAACGAAAGTTATTGTTAAAAATGATGTCCTTGAAATGTTGAATTATATGGTGTTAATGCAAATATTTCAGTTCAGTTATATAGTTTAATGTGGAATACATACTACAATGCACACTGAAAATCGTTTATTCTAAAGGGCATTCATGAGAACACATTGGACATTTGAAAGAACAAATAGCTTCTCTTTTCATGATACAATAAAAATTGTTATTCTGGAACCACATGGAAGAAGAATTGATCGGAAGGAGGCAACAATGTAAGATGCCATTTGTGATACGTGAGTGATCGGACTATGTGTTTGGTGTTAAGTTTAACTAAATAAGGCACAGTGAGTATACTTTGAATAGTATAACAGGCTTTCACCAATTAAGAGTACTTCATTTAATCTCTCGTGAACATCTGCAGCGATAGGAGTGAATGACTAGGATTACGTCACGAAGGGAATTAAGTGTAGTGGAAATCGCAGCAAACAAAGGCCTCATGTTTAGAAGACGGAAGCACAGGTGAGCGAGCAGGTCGTTCCACTCGGTCGCCCTTAAATGCAGTTGTTTGTCTGTCACCAGTCAGTGTCTGCATGCCCTGGTTGGTTTGCTTTTCTAGCTACTCAGTGAAAGAAGCAGAAGACCTTGATCAGTCATAGTACACCGTCAACACATTATTGCTTTACTCTTACAACGAGAACAGATACTCTGATCTCGTTAATAGTAACCATGCATTTATATCTTGGAGGATTGTTGCTCCTCGTCGGGACGGTTATCTGTCGGCCGATGGCGAGAAAAGACACTAATAAAAGACAGTACGTTGGATTTGGACACGGTGGAGGGAGCTTTGGACATGGCGGTGGAATAGGAGGAGATATTGGAGGGGGAATCGGAGGAGGAATGGGAGGAGGAATGGGAGGTGGAATCGGTGGTGGAATCGGTGGTGGAATTGGAGGAGGACTCGGCGGTGGAATTGGTGGGTTTGGACATGGAGGTGGCGGTGGATTTAGCGAAGGAGGATATGGTGGGTTTGGACACGGCGGAGGGATCGGTGGATTCGGACATGGAGGAATCGAAGGCGGCTATGGTGGTGGTCACGGTGGAGGATACGGTGGTGGTGGTGGATTCGGACACGGTGGAGGTGGCTACGGTGGTGGTGGCGGCTTTGGTGGAGATCATCACGATCACACGACATACGTGCCATCTCACAGCCCACCAGTTCATGTTGGACCAAATGCTCCTCCAATTCATGTTGGGCCTCATGTCCCAGCAGTTCACGTTGGACCACACGTCCCAAGCATCCATTACGGAACTCACGCACCACTGTACCACGTTGGACCACATGTTCCTTTCGTTCACATGGGACCTCCAGTGCATACTGTCCATGCAGGACCAATGTCCCCACCAGTGCAAGTTTCTTCACCTCCAACAGTTTACCATCAGCCACCTTTGGTTATGCATCAGCCACATATCGTTGGAGGAGAATGTTGTGATGAAGGATCATTCGGCCATGGAGGAGGTGAAGGGGGTCACGGATATGGTGGTGGTCACGAAGGAGGATTTGGAGGTGGTCACGAAGGAGGATTCGGCGGTGGTCACGAAGGAGGATTTGGAGGACATATTGAAGGAGGATTTGGTGGTGGACACATGGGTGGGGGATACGGTGGTGGTGGCGGTGGCGGTGGCTTCGGCGGTGGTATTGGTGGTATCGGTGGCTTTGGAGGAGGCGGTCATCATGGAGACTTTGGACGATCCAAGGTTGCAAGGAAAGGAAACTAAAACACACAAAGACAATACTAGAAATAAAACGCAAGAACTTTCAAACGAAGGAAGGAGCTTGAAGAACTTAACACATATCACATTACTGCATGAAATATTTAATCGTTTCTACACATTGTAAATTACTGATTTTCTACAACTCAAGCGGAAGGCAAAGAACCCCATACTAACTAAGCCATTGTTTCCACGGAGAAACAAGCGCCGAAGATGTATTATTGCATGGTCTCACATCAAGACGAAAATATCGCTAACGATTAATTTGACAAAGATTGTTGTTGCGATGTTTTATTTTTCCTAAACAACAATTACACTCAAAAACAATCCATGGATATTGCTTGTTTGCTTATAATAATGCTGTGATCTGGTAGGTTTGACTGGTACTCCTGAAGCACCTTTTTATAAAGTTATCTCACAGTCATTTCTATATTTACTTCAGTAAAAAACTATATTGAGATGCATCAAAACCAATGTGTAAATAAAATTGTAATCCATTTTGAAAATACTTACATGGTAAAACATATCTAAAAAGCATCCACAAACTGCTCATTTAACTATGTTGTCAGAACGTGAAGCTATAAATTACGGCGAACTTCTAATTTGATAAGCCATATTTACATGTTAAAAATGTCCCACGGGTGGTTTAAAGCAGAATGTTTTCCCTGGTCAAAGTCAACCATCAAACACGATACAGTCAGACATGCATTAGCGGTTAACCTCTGTAGAGCAGACACCTGTGCATAAAGGTCACTTTTCAGAATTCTACAATGATACTTTATATAGAAAGCAACCTGGACAGAAACGTCACCTGTCTATAAAGGTCATTTTTTCTCAGGTCCCATAGGTGACCGTTATAGGCAGCTTTCAGTTTACATTGCTGGCAAAAATGTGAAGTATTTATAATGATATTCATTCGTCCTTCAATGATAACGCTAATTGGACAGTCTTATATCAAATTATATGAAATGTTATATCAGTAGCCTTAATGACTCACGACAACGCTATAAATTCACCAGTGGCGAATTCTCCTGGTACTAGCAAAAAAACTGAATCAATACAACTACAGAAAGTCTAATATAGCAGCATTTACATAATTAGAGTAATTAGCAAGTTGAGTATTAGAAATCATTAAGACGTCATATGTAAAGTATACGAAGCCACAATAACAATAACACACAGATAAACTAAAGTCCTGATCAATTTTAAGTGCGTATATACATCATTATACTGTCTGATGCGTTTATTTGTTTTGAAAATTGACAAATTTTAAGCTGACGGTGAAATTATGATACCACTGTAAAACCAAATCCACTTCAAAGTTTAAATGTGATGAATGCTGAGGATGTTTCATTTATTCGATTCCTTTAACGCGTAGATATCATTATTTTCGCAACTGTAAATTAAACAGTACTGATCTTAAAATGAATAATAATTAATTTTGCAACTCTCTTTCTCTTTCTCTCTTAGTTCAGATGGCTCGGGGTTGAGCTGCTGTGACAACTAACTGTTGAGCAGCACAGATCCCGATGTTCTGTTATCTTGTTGCTATGCAATATTTTCCTCGTCCACTCCACTATAATTATATTTTCCCCACGTTCGTGCTGGTCTACCTCTGCTTCTTAATCCTGATGCGATGCGCTGCATTATAATGTTCTCTAAACTACCATGCTACAGATAGTAGCAAGATTTTTGCAACATTTGGATATTTATTGTGGTTGCATGGCAGATACCTCATATATTAATTCAAATATTGAAGTACCTTACTGTAGGGCAGGCTAAGTTGAGATTCTTGGTATAGACAAAGCATACTTTAAGAACTCTTGTGCATGCGAGAAAGTAGCAGCGGTAAAAATGATTTTAAATGAACTATACCAGCGATAAACTGCACTGTTTGGTTAATATTTTTTGCATATTTAAGATAAAAACGGTTTATTGTTCCCCTTACTCCACTGTGCAGATCAGTTTGCTTAATGTTACCAAACAGCTAAAACCATACATTGAAATATCTGAATAAGACATATTATTCTTTTCAGAAACAAATTAAATTTCTGCTGTTCTGCTAAGCTAATTAACAAAGTGCGTGTTCTAGTAAATTTCTTTCAAAGCTGCTCGGCATCAGCTGTAGTGACTTTGTTCCAAATGCAGAACTTGATCTCCTAATTGATGGCAGGTGGTGCCTTACTGAAAAGATGGTTATGAGCCGACAATACAGCTGGCTTGGGCATTTCTTGCACCACACATCCCATCCTTCGCTGATTGACAGTTTGCCAATCTCCCACCAGCGCCACCCGGGTAGACCAAGGCAGCGCTGGATTGATGGACTTCGACGTTCGTGTGGCTCATCAGTGTCCTCCATTGTCGAGAAGGCTACCGCCCGTCACCCAATCCCCACAGCACCGGATCGCAGTCATGCAATGGAGCTGAGAAGCCATCATGGCCGCCAAAGCACCGCAGGCGTATGACGACGAAGAAGAAGCAGTTTCATGCAGACACATATTTTGAGTTGAATCGACAGTTTTCATAGCCAAGGACTAACCTTGAAATTAACCATCCCAGAAAATGTACGGTTTATTGCGTTGCAAACAAGATATTTTCCTGGCATCTTCATCTGTGGCAGACGTCATACAGAAATGCATTGGAACTGCTTATGGGGGATGGTAAGTTGCATGTTGTTATGTTTGAAAGGAAGGCTATACTAAGGAGACACATGACTGCGTATGCGAGTGGCAACAAACCCAAACTCATGAAGTAATTATATTACAACAGAGCATGTGGATTACACACAAGGGTACGTGAGCAGTGTATGAATGGATTAGAATAGTTAACACACCACTACATTATATGTTTACACTACACGTGAACACACTTTACTGTTATGTTCAAGAGGATGGCGACATCGAGGAGACACAGGATTGCGTGTGCGAGCGGCAGCAAGCCCAAGCTCAAGTGAATATATTTGGACAAGCACGTGGATATAAGACGAGTAACAATTGCGCATGTGCAGACAGGAGTGACGTTGCCATTAATTGGCGTAATTACGAACATACAACATTTACATTTAC
>OFHS01003545.1:0-15257 GCA_900245855.1 Calvadosia cruxmelitensis | reverse complement strand
CAGGAAATGATCTTCGACAAAATATAAAACATCCAAGTTCGGTTTGTCTCCAAGAACCAAGTTCCGACCGTGTCCAAGAACCAAACGATCATCCAAGCAGTAACATCACCAAACGATCATCCAGCAGTAACTGTAAAACAACATACAAAAGGGAAAGTAAATTAAGTAAAAAGTAAATAGTGAATACAGTACATGATCAAGGTCATCCCGTAAGCAATCAGCTTGTTTATTTGGGAGACCATATATCACGTGCAAATTGTAGTCAAGAGTTGTTGTTGTTTTTGTTGTTGTTGTTGACTTTATTCTGAAAATCCATTAAGTTACAAATAACTTTTTTTCATGGAGCAGAATTAAATAACATAATATAAAACAAAGTAATTAATATTCTATTATACAGCAATATAAATCGTGAAAATTATAATACATTACCTACAATATGTTGTTTACAATCAAGTTTGAAATTTGCAATATTTGACTGCTTGGAGAACGATTCTGTTTTATGTGTATGCCTATAGCAACATCAGACAAAGAATTCACATGTAAAAAAAAGCTATATACAAAAGCTGTTTCGCTGCACGGACAAGTGGCATGAATGAATACATCGGTAAAATGCAAACTATTCAAAACACTATTGTTTTTGAAGCTATTGTTACAACTTGTTAAGAATTCTTATAATGCATATGAAGGTCCGGAGCAAGATTTTCTTATCATAATTATGTAACAATGTTTTTTATGTGACTAGCAAGGACGAATGAGTACAGATTGTAAGAGAAGATTGTCTTTACTGAGGGCCAACGTTTTGCCTTAGTTTACTAACTGCGATGGAACAAATACCAGGAAGTACTCAGTCCAGCAGTATCAATTATTTCGTGTTCACGATGTTCGGGGGCGGATTGAGCTCCCATCATTTTGTTACTTCTGCGTTGTGTAATGCTCTGTAGCTATATTTAAGTGAAAGAATTACCCTTTCAGCTCATGACGTATTTGAAGGAGCTATCAGTAAAGTCGGTCGCAGACAATTCAAGGCCTACATAGAGAAGATCTGCTCGATGTTTCCAGACGAAGATGTCTTCGAATCGTTAATTTCATTCCTCCATGCAAGCGTAGAGGTAAGAAGAAAAGGTGGTTGGAGAATTTGCATGTTCTACGTTTATGTTCTAAAGGAACGTCAACAAAGCCGTCTGTTTTCTTATACTAGCAGCAAAAGAATTATATTCATATTTTGCAGTTCCATTTTAAGAAATGTTCGTGCTTCTGCTTGATTTGAGGGTAGGGTCAATTACTTTTTAACGGACTAGTAGCTACGTCCCAGCTCTCTGCCCGAGCCATGTGTTCGGAAGCTTCAGATAGGTCTGCTTCTCGTGAAGAAAGAATGTATCTAGATCTTGTAGAGTGTCTGTCAGGCTGTACATCTTTGCGAACTTTGCAATATTGCGCTTTTCAGTCGAACTTGCATGCATTTTTTAAATTTGTTGCTATTTTTCAAGTCTTGCGTTTGTGGCTATTGTAACACAGTGATTTAGGAGTCAATTGAAGATCTTGTGCAATTAAGTCGACAACACTTCCACATGTGCTATAAAATGGACATTTTCAAGAATTAAATTCTCTCGTAACATACCCGTCGACAATCTTATGTTATTTTGATTTCTTTTCTTGCAGAGGTCATTCGAGGAAAGAAAACGTGGCGAATTGAGGAAGCGCTGGTTGGCTGCGATCCAGACTAGTGCCCATACCTCTGGTGCTCAACTAGAGCCTCCTTTCCGTACGACGTTTCACGCATTGTTGAAAGATGCGGAACATCACGGACGCAACAAGACCATCAGTTGTTACGTGTGCATGTTACAGCGAAACGAGAATCAATCTCTACAGCATCGCGGTGACACATACCTTCGCTACGTTTCTTGCACACAAGAGGATTTCTCATACGTTCAGAACAAAGTCCTCTACAGGGACATGAAGAGCGTCAGTTTTGCAGCAGTGGATTCTGGGAAGCCAATCCATGTGTCTCGTGTTATTCATCACGGTGGGGTTTACCTGTGGAATCCAAACAGAAAAGACGAGGTACAGTCAAACCTGTATTAATGGCCATCTCTACAGAGCAGCCACTTGTGTATAAAAACCACTCTTCATAACCCCAACACGACACTTTCTATAAAAATCCACCTGGACAGAAAGGTCACCTGTATGTAAAGGTCATTTTCTTCGGGTTCCAAAGGTGACCATTATATACAGGTTTCACTGCATTGTAGAAACTGCGCTGAGTGGTCATGCTTCATAAGAAGATTTTTCAACTTCAAAATCACCTAAATACATGTCCTCAGTCATCTCACATTTGTAAAGTGTTTCAAGCTGTCTGTATGAAGATGCTGTCAATTTTTAGTCCTTTTTGCCAACTTCTCAGGTATTGCACATAATTTCTATTTTAAGTGTCGTTCTGTAGTATGCGTTTATGAAGTTTTGCCCAGCAAAACGCGACGTTTCCAGATCGACTGAGTTTTCTGCTACTTCGTAGGGTGCAGAAGGCTCCTTCATCGTACTGCCGCTGAAAGGATTCGAGCGCCAAGTCGTTGGCACGCTAGGTATCGATACATTGTCAGACCCGCAAGAGAAGTCCATCTTCGTTACACAAGAGATATCATTTTATCAGGTAAGGTAATGGACACACAGCCCCACCTGTCCAAAGAGACCACTTTGCGGACTTTGACAGTTTTCTTTTCTGTACAGTATGAAGCAATAGTTTTTTTCCTATATCATCCTGACTTGCATTAGCGGTGTGCACTTTTTGACAGCATTTTAATTGATCCAAACTTGTTTCAGTCGTATTTCTAGATTTATTTCGTGTCTGTGAAAATCTCTACCATTATTCTTTGAAATTATACAATTCAATGATTTTCGATTATTTTTTATCTCCAGGCCGTGGCTAAAGCTTTGAGTCAAGCCATCCAATACGTCGATATTCGAAAGAAGACTGTAAAAATAGCAGAATCAGCTGTCTCGTGGATATTGCGTCGCAGTCCACACGTTCACGAAGTCAATGTCTACTTGGTCGAGCCAGGTCTCAAGGTGAGCCAGGTCTAAAGGTGAGCTAGGTCGGAGGGCAGTGACGGTGCCAGCCTAAAATGTCTGGGGGACAAAACCAAGTTGGGGAGAATCCCCTTTAAGCAATGACCAGAGTTCATTGGCACTACATCTGGGGACCGTTTTGCACTGATAGATTGGTCCAAGGTAGCGCCTTGCTGAGGTTGAGGGGCAAAGGCCCGAGATCATCTGGATAACATTTTCAAACATTATTGGTACCAACTGACCTAGTAATAAACGTATTACAATTCGTTAACGCAGGAATGTAACTTGTTATGTGATAACGCTCTCTGTAAGAGAGGGAATGTAATACTTAAACAAAAGTACAATTGATAAGTAGCTTGTTGCTTGTTATATTAGCAATAAAAATGAGCGATAAAAACACAGTGTGTTGCAACGTTTCGACATATTTTCAACAAGTCATCTTCAGGCAAGAGAAGGAGAACAATTAAGAATTAACAATTAAAAAGTACAATTAAACCGAATATCATTTTGCCCTATGGATGCGGCACAATGACGCGTCTAGCTATTTGCATACCTATCACAAACAGATCATTTATCTGTAGAGGAAACTTTCGATGTTCAGTGAGTTATGAATAATTCCATCAAACTTCTCAGTTCTGCTAGAGGGTCTGTTGCGTCTCCTTCAGTATGCTAAAGGATAGCTTACTGGGTGTAATTACGACGCCTCAATATCCCCCTTTTCCCTATGACAAGTTTCTTGAGGGAACTGGAAGAATTGGAAATTCGAACTAATTGAAACTGGGGTATGCGTCCCCCAGTGCGTTGATGGTGTAGGGGTTAGGTCCTCTGGTTCTCATCCGAGAGGTCACAGGTTCGAGCCCTACCCGGAGTACACGGTTTCACTCTTCCGAAAAGAAAAGAGTAGCACTTTGGTGCGAGAGAAACGGGAGCGTAGTAGGGCATCTGCCTTGGTGGGCTAGCCCCCCGCCCTGCGTTCAGGTCGAAAGACCCTCCCGGCCGAAGGGCTGAGAATCGGTGATCGGCGCCGCTCGTATAGCGAAGCAGGTTCGCCTGCGACGCTGACGCGAATATCTTTCTTTCTATATCTATGCGTCCCCCCAGATCCCTCCAGTCCACCCCCTGACGCTGCCCCAGCTTTCAAAGGGTGAACAAGGACTCTAAGTGAGCATAGTCTCAATGGGAACCAGTTCCCAAAACTCTTGCCATGATCTTTTGAAATTGTAAATACGTACCATAATTGTGTCATTTCTCATTTTAGATGTCCGACGGTCTTGTGCTGAGGAAAATGGTCGTCCTTGGTCAAAACAACTCTTGTCAGCGTTACAAGACGCCACCAAGATTGGAGAGACGAGACAATCTCTTTAGGTAAGAACTTTTGCAAGTAGTTGAGCCCTTGGATGCTGATCAACTGGAGATGTTTTAAATATCTTACCTTCAAAAGTGGATAGATAAATTTGTCATTAAACAGGTCGGAAAATTTTAATGGCATTTTTAGAAATTATTACAAATGATTTTAAAATAGTTTGATTCAATTGTAGATTTATGCAGTATATAGTACTGGAAATGTCATTAGCATGTTACATTGTTATCGGAATGAAAAGTAATAGATTATCCTTGTAAGTAATGAAGATATCCAGGAATTCAATACTGTTGCTATATATCCTAGTAGAACTTGCTTACTCGAATTGAAGTGCTATAAAGCGGGTCGTGCCATTAACCGAGGTGACATTAAAAGTGTTTACACTACAGTACATCTGGGTTCAAAGTGCGCGTGCGCTCACCGCTTTCGCTTGCATGTCTCTACAGGGATTACCTTTTCAAGTGCGTCGACACATCAGAAACGTTGACAGCCGATGCGTACGGAGAACGTCACACGGCGTTTCCATTGCGTGACGCAGAAGGTATGGTGGTAGCGATCGTTGATATCAGCATTGGAGAATTGCGTCAACTGCCACCGCACGAGAATAAAGAGATTCAACGTATGCTGAAGCTGTTAGCGGTTGCACACAGAGAAATCTCGCGAGAGAGTGCCGGCGAAGAAAAGAACATAGTCCTTGGTAAGCATATTGAGCTAGCAATAAACGTCGTCCAGGAGGGTTTTTCAGACTATGCACATTTCCATTGTAACACTGCTTCAATGCAACCTTTGAGAAGCTTGATTTATAGCCGTAAATATATTAATATGAAAATTATTGGAAAAAGGCAATGAGATGGTACAATGGAGGCGCACAATACATTTGTTTACAAGAAACCGATGGCTTTACCTATTAATTTTCATCCTTTCTATTTATCAGTGCCAATTCATTGCAATTAAAATACAAAATAAGAAGCAATGCTAGGTGAACCCTGCCAGAAAATTGACAGAATCATATGCTAAACGACAACTTTTCAATTTCGGGGAAGGCGTCAAATCAAATTAATAGAGAGCTTCCTGACTGCATGGCCATTTCGATCTTTTAGACTAGAGGTTGCCTTCTCCTCTCCTATCTTCAATTGGAAGATGTCAACTCTCTTATATACGGACATAAATTGGTACTGCATATGTTGAATTGATGCCACACTGGTAGAGAATTTTGTCAAGCAGTCAGTGTTGATAATGGCTGCTCGGTGAATTTTATATCGCTAGTTATTGTTATTATTGAGATACTCCGGTAGCCCGTCGATTGTTAAGGCAAGCGTGTCAGATGTCTAGTAGTCATTGTGCGCTCAAAGTCACACTGGCTACATACAGGTAATAATAACCTGGCAGCCACGTGATCATCCCGCGCATGCGTGAGTCATACTTTACACTTAACATAGTCAAAAGATATGTAGCTAATTTACTAGCATGTAATATGTACATCATATGCATGCAAATACAATACAGTACAGGACATTGGATACTTTATAATCCCTTTTTCCTTATTTTATAATTTTAGAGGTCGAGAAGCAACACGAAGAGAAACGCATTGACGTTCTGTTTGACAGAATTATGTTACAAGATCTAAGAGAGAACGTCGGCCGATTGGACGCCAGGTAAATTGGTTGATATCGCAGCGATGTGATTGGCGTTATATCTTCCACGTGAGGCATCTTTCATTCAGTTGACGAGAGAACGTAACGCATGTTTTGTCGCAAGGGTGAAACTATGAGGAAGTTTCAATTTTGCAGACGGGAGTAATTACACAGCATATACAGTGAAACCTATCTATAATGTGGTCACCTTTGGGACCTGAGGAAAATGACCTTTATAGACAGGTGGCCTTTCTGTCCAGGTTAATTTCTATATAAAGCGTCGTTTTGGGGTTATAAAGAGTGGCCTTTATGCACGGGTGGCTGTTCTACTGAGGTGGCCGCTAATACAGGTTTCACATATGTGATCACACTCAATATTGTTTTACGCAGAGCATTCGCGGAGATCAAAAGCTACAAAGATCCGCCAAAGATTGTCCACGACATCGTCAAAGCAGTTCTAGCGATATACTTCAACGGTAAAGAAGACGAGACAGAAATGGAGTCGAAATTTGAAGAATGGACAACGTGCAAGCAGCTCGTCAACAATGATCTCGTGAAGTGGATCACTACTTTTGATCCGACAGCCAGTGTCAATGTACTTGTGGATGGGGAAAAGCTAGCGAAGCATCTAGAAAGTAAGACAACGTTTTTGTATTGGCTGATGAGTGGTCGATGCGAACTTTATTAATCGCTGATTGGTTAATACTAGTCCCCATTCCCCTTAGTTTTGATATGGTTCGTGGCTTTAGTTAATTTGCCACTTGTTCATTATACCCTGTTCTCTTGTTCTTGTATTTGTTCTTGTCCATGTGTCTTTGGACATGCTTCTAGGATCTTTATTTACGTTTATTTTGTGTAAATGTTCTTCTGGTTGTTAGCTCTACGCATTCTATGTGTTAACACAAAGTTTCTACTTGGAAGTGAAATTTGTAGTGGAATTTCAAACTCTGGTACTTCAACCTCCAAGTACAGTCCGACTGGTTTCGTTAACTTTGACAAACTTGATGTCGTCATTGAATAGTCTCGTACTCGTGAGGATATGTAACCGTGGCATCTAGTAATTATTTGTATACGTAATCTTATTAAGAAAGGAGAGTAGAGTAACATCTTTGAATATCTTTCAGATGTTCCGCCTGGCACTGTTGCTAAACACGGCTCGCTACCAGCTCAGTATCTCTTCAATTGGGCCTTCGTTTGCCTTTCATTGATCGAGCACACAGCCAAGATGCGAGAGGCACTACCCAGCAAAGCCAACGACGGAGACTCGCAATTTCAAGACGGCATCGATTAAAGAGCTCATAGAATAGCTCAAATAGCTATGCATTATATGAATGTAAAGGTTGAAAAACCCTAAACTGGTTGCTTGTTGTATTTCATCTGTTACACGTTGTTAATTGTTATGATCAACATTTCGAGTCGCATTTTATGAAGAAATACTCATTAATTATGTTCACGCGTGTACCGTTCTATTGTTATGCTATGACTTAATTGCCTGCTAAAGAATTCTCGAGTTTGTTCCAAATATTTCCTGTTACTTATTGCCTAGCATCGGTCTTCGAGAAAGGTATTTTGTATTATGTTCGATTAGACTATTTCACATCTTTTTGAAGGCATTGTATAATTTTTTCATTTTCAGGGTATGTTATTGGTATTGTGTGGACCGTAATGATCTATTAAAGTGTCAAATTAAGTAGTTCCTCTAGACCGCGGGGCCAATCAGCATAATTATCCTGACTTCTTTATAGAAGACAACACAGTCACATTTCAGTATCGCATGGTTGGAAATAATTTTGTGATTTTCAAAATGTCACATCAATTGGAATCCCGATAATGTACAAATAGTTGCCTTGGATATATTGCTCCGTTGTTACGAGCATTTAAAGTGAGATTGAGGGAGCATGTATTATCCTTCCATTAGATTAAATATAATAATATGCAATAGATTAAGATGTAATAACGCAATAGATTAAAACTTAAAATAAATTTTAATTTAATTCCTAGCCCTTGAAGTCTTGAAGGTGTTCCTTTGCCTTGGATGTAAAAGCAGATACATTTCTGCTTTCCGTTAGTGTATTCTATATTTTGTTTATTCAAGTAATTATATGATATATATAAAAGTAGTTTAAGCAGCACCATGCACGTGGCTTTAAGGTTGAATGAAAATTCCATTTCACCTGTATTAGGCGACCATGTGTCAAGGCATTCCTTCATTGGTCCTGTGGCTTTAAATCGAAACAGAGTTCATGCAGAGTGTCAGCAAAAAACTCGTAGATGGCTTATTTAATTTTGAAGAATCGCCATCGATATGTTTAAGATATATGCATTAGATATTATGGTCGCTGCCACTTATGGACTCAAGCTGCACCCAGACAGGACTGAGCACTTGTCTGTCGGCAAGCACTCTGGCGCTGTGCTTCTCAATGGCACCCAGATCAAATGTACATGTGGACAGCTTTTATTACCTGGGCTGTATAATCGACTCTCTAATGGATGAAACGCGTGAGGATTAGAGCTCGCATAGCGATGGGCAGACAAGCACTTTACTCTTGCAGTTTCTTGAAGAAAAGTCGGGTGAACCCACCCACAGAGCCAGGAGTCAATCCACTATAGACGAACCATGACAAATCCGTTTCAATGATCTAATGATCTCTGATATAAGGTGGCGTGTTAAGAACTTACGAATTTACTTATGTACAGTACTTACAGTGAACAGTATAAAGAGTAATTATGCTTGCTGTTAAAAAAGTCAAGTTCCTACCTCCTCCAAAGAATAAGCATGGCAGTCCAACGATGCAACGCAGCCGGTGTTTTAGGCACCATTTCTTCAAGAGGCTTGATGGACGAGATTTTTAATTTGGAAATACTTCAGGTCAGGTTTTTTATATTTTTTTTATTTCTTAATAAATAAGTTTAGTAGTAAGTATTGTAAATATTTCTAGAGTAATTTTATAGTTTTCAATTTGGAAATTAATTATATTGTATTAGACATTTTTACCATAATTACTTTTGTAAGTTATCCGTTTATATCAAAATGCAGAAGAGTGTGAAATACGCAATAGAATAGCAACAACAAAAATATGCTTGCGTGAGTAACTCACAGGCTGCTCTATCTTCAGATGTTTCAGTTGCTTCCAGACATTTCCAGTAATCAGTACAAACAACATCACGGCCAATAAACGCCGTAACATTACACGGCTTTACATCACCTGGTTAAGATCTTGTCCGTGAATGCAGAATAATGCCTTTCATTGGTCATATCATGTCATGTGATCTAGACAGAAAACATCAACCTCTGAATGACATTCTACTGTGAAAGCCTTTTTGCTTCATTCCACGTGGCTATGTGGACGGACAGTGATTCATTGTTTGGTGATTTTGCCGTTCGTTCTGTAAGGGTCTCTGCCAGAAAAGTGTGTGTTGCAAGAGCAACGGGCTGTTTTAATTTGGCAGCACTGTCTACAGCAACAACAACAACAACAACAACAACAACAACAACAACAACAACAACAACAACAACAACAACAACAACAACAACAGTAAGCTGCACGTCTAGTGTAAGCATTATTACTTTCCTGTTCTTGCCTGTCAATTATACTTAAATATTTTTGACAAATAAATTAAAATCAAAATCAAATCAAAATAATTAGGATGCTCAACGTTTACCACAGAGAGTGAAAGAGTGTTATGAGTGAACGTTGTCTTATCATAACAATACCGTACAGTCTACAATGTACGTTGTGCAGCTTTACATCCAATATTACGCCTTGCGATACTGTAATAGCAGTCGGTAATTAGTAACATGCAATAGAGGCCAACGAAACAGAACGGTATTTGTCTCAACAACATTTCGTCACACGTGGCTGTAGGCAGTGGAGTCACTACGGCTACGGGCTACAGTTTGTTTTTGCTCTGCTGAAGGTATGGCTGAAGAACTACTGCAATTTTTATCGGAAGATAACAAGATCGAAGTTCAAATACAAGCGCTGGATGCTCTTTTAGGTTTAACGTCTGATTCTGAAGGCGTAAAATCACTTGCCAAACTCGTGGAGCTCCACCACGTGTTGTGCAAAATTGTTCGGCGCGAGGTCGAACAAACAAGCGGACTTGCTTTGAAGATCATCACTAACCTTGTTGCGAGTAATGTTAACCTTTCAAGCTCATCTGCGTTCTTGGACGCTGGTTTAATGAAGCATCTTGTGCACTATATCGTCGACCAGAGCTCAAAAGATGCTAATACCGCTTGTATGTTGATGTCAAACCTATCTCGAAGTGACAGCAACGTGCTGAGAATTTGGACTTGTCTTGATGAGACTGCTACTAAGATGACGTCGATGTTGCTAAAGGCGTGTGTTGAGGATTGTTATAACAAAGGAGATTCCATGCATCATGTTGCGTCGTTTGCAGCAAATTTGACTGTAATGAAAGAAGTACGAAAAGTTGTCGTGGACGAAAATTCTGGCTTCATCCGCAAGCTTCTTCCATTTACGACGTACGAAAAGTCTGATGTTAGGAAAGCTGGAGTCATCCGGATCATCAGGAATTGCTCTTTTGATGATGGTAAATTTATGTTTGTTTATCTGCTGTGTTGTTATACCTGACCATGCATTCTTTAATTTAGTTTATCAGGTAGGCTACTCAGGTTGGAAATCATGCTGACTGCTCTTCGAATTGAGCTCACTGTGCTGCAATACGAAGTGTTTTGCCTCCCAGTCGTTCAGTCGTGCAGGTCGGACTAGGTATGTGATTCGGATTTCGGAATAGGGGTTAGGCTACTTCTTGAGAAATCAAGGTTTGCCCTCACCCTCTTCGATTTTCTTATAACTTGGTGAGCAGTTTCATCCAGTCACAAAATGACCACAACTCAAATCTTAGACTCCAAATGGGCGTGGTTATCGATTTATGACCAATTAAAGTTTTCGTTTTTCGTCAAAAGTGCACAAAGTTACTGAGCTTCGGATGTCATGCTGCATGGCTTTTCGTTGTCTCTTCACTTGTACACCGCCTCCGTAAGGACAAGTTAAAAGCTTTTAAAGGGGACATGAAACGATTTTACAAGTATATTTCATTAGAAAAAGAATGTTTTGAAAGCTATTATTCTAACGTTTGATTATAGTAGTTTGCGCTTCATGCAATTCGTTAGTAACTTTTGAAAGGCGTCTGGTTTGGCGCCATTTTGTGTGTGACGTCACTGGATGTGTTGGTCTAATGATCAGGGAGCCGGGTGATTGTTGACGTCAGTCATGGCGACCGCAAAGCCGACTTCAACGAGAAAGCGTCCTCGTTCGCAAGCTATGAAAGGAATGTTCTGTATCGCACCAGGATGCACGATTTCGTACAATAAGAATAAGGATCTGCATTTCCATAGGCTGCTAACTAAGAATAGAACTCTTTTGAAAGCGTGGATCGCTTGGATGAAACGCGTTGACACACCAACACACGACGGAGCACGAGTTTGCAGCAGTCATTTCACCACAGATGACTATGAAACCAAGACGGCATTGGATAGCGAAAGCGGACGGTTCACCAAGCATGTCGCTTCTAACCTCGAACCTGAAGCAATTCTCACAATGTTCGACTTTTCGTTGTATGCTGTAGGCGAAACCGATCGCCACATGCCAACTACCCCAGCCCTAGAGCAGTCTACAGCTTGCAGACAGCAGAGGGCAGAGAGAAGAAATGCTGAATCTTCACAGAGAATGGTGCGTAAATATTCAGCAATGAGGATAAATGACGATCACGCAACTTTGTAAACTCATAATTAACCAGCCTATTTACATTATTTTCATGTTACAAATGTTGCTACACGCCACAGGAACGCAACATCAAAGTAAAGACATTGGCCACAGACTGTCACCCAACCATTCAAAAGTCGATGAGGGAAAAGCATTGTGAGATTATGCACGAGTATGATTTGTGGCACAATGTCAAAGGTGTGAAAAGTGTATTGCCAAACTAAATGACACAATCTTGACACAGTGGTCGAAGATGATCGCCAATCATCTATGGTACTGTGCATGTAAGTGTGATGGAGATGCCTTGCTCTTGGAAGAAAAGTGGACATCCCAGTTGCACCACATCACCAACTCGCAATCAAGGAAGTTTCACCTCGGTCATTTATATGAGACCTATTTGACTGTTTCTGCTCCATTATTGATTTTTATTACACGTCCCTGTCTTAAAACGGCCGTGTTTGAATGGAAATATATAGTTACATTAAACAATGATATCCACTACTTGTAAGAAAATTCGCATAAAATCAAAACGAAACAGCTGTATATATTTCGGCTCAGGTTCTATAAGAAGATAGGGTTTTTGACTTCTCGAAAGTCGCCATCGCGCAACTTCGTTAGATAATTTGTCACAAATCCCAACTACACTCGTTGTCGCAAAAATTCCAATGCGTCCGTGGCTTCCGCACAGTAAAACGATGATCACTGATCTGGGCCCATAACCTATTGGCTAGAGTTTCTTAAACCACAAGTGAAATAATCTGACAGACCTTCATCAACAGCAAGATATAATCAACTGAACATAATCAATACATGACTGCCATACAATTGGCTAACAAGGTCACGTGACACAACAAGGTGATACTGCCAAACCCAACAGTTTGGCCAATAGCTAAAATTTTGGTTTTGGGACTGTTCAGCTTCAGGCTATATGACGGACACCAGCTCTGAATGGCAGATAGGTCATTGCTGAGTTGCTGTTGTACAGGTTGAGGATACGATCGAGACTTTGGGTTACAGTTAATAAGCAGTTGGATGTCATGCGCAAATTGATAGGTGGAACAAAAATGGAAGAAAAACGCGTGGATACGGCAGCAGACGGGCGTCAACGACATCCTAGCCACCTTCAGGAAATCCAAGCATCGATGGGCTGGGCATATCTCACGCTTTATAGACAACAGATGGACAATTAGAGCTACCGAGTGGACTCCTAGACAATGGAGAAGACCCAGAGGACGTCCGCGGATGGCATGATGATCTTGCACGCCACCTAGGCCCCATGTGGCCACAACTTGCCCGTGATCGCGTCCGATGGAGGGAGTCAAGGGAGGGGTTCCTCCTTCGGGAGTGATTGACACCCTGTCCAGGTAATCCAGGTAATACCAGATAGTCATCCAGGCTCAAGTCAATCTGAATACTGCTGCGGCTTGATGCCGGCCTCATATGATTCAACACAGACATATGAACTGAAATATTGTTTTGCTCCGCATGATTTTTAACGCGGTCCAGGAAGTTAGTGCTGGTGGCAACTCCATTTAAGCTGACGGCAGGCTGAGGCGTTTTTGCAATGGCAGTGATTCTCATGCATTGTATGTCTGTTATCATCATCATCATCATCATTTATTCAGAGCCTGATTAGCCATCAGGCTATTTTCCACAGGGCTGATACATGAATAATAGAACTAATATTTATAAGCTCAAAGAAGCTAGCATACACAATTAACAGTAAGTGAGTATAGAAGGCAAAAATATATTTAAGTAAGCATTGAAAAGAAAAATTATTTCTTGAGGTACTTCTTGCAGACGTGCTTGAAGGCTGTCAGGTCTTTCACCCCTTTCATCTCAGGAGGCAAACCGTTCCACAGACGTGAACCAGCTGCTTGTTCCTAACTTATAACATATACATCACATTAGAAAAACTGCCAACAACATGAGACAGTCTATTAACCGGTTCTTTGGCAATTGTAGAAGCAATGTTACTAAAATTATTCCTTTGATAGATTAATAGTAGAGGACCCATGTAGTAATAATGTGAACCAGAAAGTTTGAATTTCTAAAAATAGAACAATATTTGTTGTTGTTGCCATGTGGCAACTTTGCCAAGCAATGGTATAGTAAATTTCAATGATTCAGCATCATGTTACCAGAGCCTATATAATAGAAGAACATGACAACTGATTACTTTCTGTGCACCAAAACAACATAAATGAAACAAGTTGTTGATTTAAGCAACAAAACATAATATATTCGAACCTAGGAGTGGCACAACTGAGAAACCACAAAGTCGATACATTCTATGTCGACATTGTACGAGACTGCCCATATGCCAGCTAATACGCCAGCCAATGCTCATGGCCGATATTCAAGGAAGCAAGGCATGTTTTTCCCCGCTCAAGCAGAAGCACACATTGCACTTCTTGCAATACATGTGAGAGTATCCTGTCTTGCAAAATTAACTCCCAGATTTTTTTGCTACTTTGTTCAGGCCAGTAGGCGATTTAGTCAAAGCCACAATCGTCACAAGGTTCCTTTTCTGAAAGTTTCCTCCCCCTTTTGTCTTGCAATTGTGACATCTTTCGCTTAGCTGGTTGTCCAGGACTTGCACTTGCAGCAGGAGAAAGACTGGCTTGTTTGCGCTGATGAGTGCATCGCTCAACTGTGAAATAAATTGAACTAGGGTCAATTGCTTTTTCTTTGTGGTTCCCTCCTTTGAAGCATGTCTTCTATAAAACAGTCAGGCATTAACTTTAGCAACATCGACCATATGCCAGAAGATTCTGATATACCAACGGTTGGTGCTGACCTTGATGCGGTACAAAGATATCAGCATATCTGAAAGATCCACACACCCCATTCCAGCGTTAAATGCCTTGACGAGTTGTGGGCAGGGAATTTGATGTCACTTCTTTTCCTTAAGGCACCACCTTTCCACAGTTGACTTTGACTTAATGCCACTAAGTTCAATTCGGCATTGCTTTATAGCTTGCAACCTTTGAGCTGATTTGACCTCAAGGTCCCACAAGCAGACAGCTTTGCCCTCATCAGATAGAGCATAAGCTCACTGGTGGTAAACCAGTTGTCGAAATATATTTCGTAACTGTCACTTGCATCACGACCTTCACATAGGTATGCAACAACCTGAGCAGACTTCTGAAGGTCATTGTACTCCTCTTGCGGCTGCAACTCTGATTTTCCAGAGTAAATAAAGAAGTCATACATAAAGCCATTTGATCCAGCCCTCACCAAGTTCTTGAAGCCCGAGTGAGCAATCCTGCTAATCAGGCAGACAGTAAACACAATGTTTGTCAGGATGAGTGACTGACATTAACACAACAGTGAGAGGTAAATGTAGTGAAATGTTAGGTCTGTGTCCTCGTCAGACGGCATTGAACGAGGAACATTGTTCGCTAGTCTGAAAGTGTTCCTGTATATTGTTCGATTTGTTCCTGTGTAATTGTTCGGTTTTTCTTC
>OFHS01003544.1:3886-16621 GCA_900245855.1 Calvadosia cruxmelitensis | reverse complement strand
AGTAATAGTAATAATAATAATAGTAATAATAGTAATTGTTTATCGTAGTTAAAATATAGTATATAATAGTACAGTAGTTAATCAAGAAAAACAGCTAGTTACCATGTGTTACATAATGTGTGTCAAGCTGTGACAATCTATGAATGATCCTAGGTGCTGTGCTATATGATGTTCAGTTGTAGAATTGCCGTTGTGAGAGCAAGCACATCATATATTTCAAGAGTGTTCTTCTGTTTCACTGATCTAACGTATTTACCAAGGGGTATTTAGTTGTTAATTTGTGTTTCGTGGTGCAAATATTTTGTAGCAAGCCTCTGGTATTGTATGAATGTATTGTACGGCTGCTGAACTTTATTGGAACAGCCTGTTCCTTCGCCTACTGACACAGAGTTTGGTCATGCGCTGCCACGTGTCACGATTATGTACAACAGGCAAGTTACATGAACCTACATCACGATACACTACATCTAAATACGAAATACACTGTCCATATCCCGGATGGCGCAAACAAGTGGGCTTCCACAGCATGGTGTCATGTAGGGGTTCCCTATTCCGCTCCTTCGCTCGTAGGACATGTCCTAAATGTAGGCCTAAATGTTCCACATCTTCGATTAAGACTATTATTGTGGAAAGCGTTGAATTAAAGAGGAAGAATTTTGCAGTTTGTAACGCCTTAGGAATTTCAATGTTATTACTCGTTTTAGCTTGTATTCATGCATGCTTGTAATTATTTCGTTTAGAAAAACCACATCACACACTCACTGTACTCACACACTCTAGAGTTACTAGCGTTACTGGAGAAACATTTTGTTGGAGAAATTTCTTGTTTCTTCTGACTCGTGATTGGTTTTGGTCTGTGCGTATTTTCGTGGTGAACTCAGAGCTCCAACAGCACAGCAGACTGTCAGCAGTAAACGTCAGCCTTATCGTCTACACAGCAATGTTTTGTAAATCCCAGAAGTGGGGGGACGGATATAAAGTGGAGAATATGTAGGGGGCGAAGCCCCTCCCCTCCCTAAATGGCCCTTGGTAGGAGGATCTGGGACATGTTCCCCCAGGGAAAATTTTTCGAATATTCAATCTTCAAAAACGTCTCTGAGTGAATTTTTAATGGTGATATGCAGGGTGCACAGAGTGTAACTTATTCTGGATTTCACAAAGTTGATTTACAAATCCATTGTTCCCCATAAATCCAGTGCGACTCCAGTCATATTTCCGCAAACTGAACTCTAAAACAAATTATTTGAAGAAAAGCCGCGTTGCTGTAGGGTTGCTATTTCAATTTTGTACATGCAGTATTTGAAAAGGGCTCGTTTGTTATAACCAGGGAATAGGTGCAAAAGGACTTTTCGTCTTTTGTACTAAATATGCTTACAAGATTTTCCCCCGAAACAAAATAGTGGGCGGACGGCATTCCCCCGCGTTCCCCCTCCAAATCATCACTGCGTTTACGATGCATAGGACGACTAATATGCATTCATTGCCGATTCTCGACGCAAATTCCACAAAATGTGAGCAAGATTTCTTAATGTTTCAACTTCTTATCTTATCTGAGTACTTTGGAAATCAAATCTACATTATCTGAAAAAACAGTGAGTGGCGACTGGCGAGTCCAGTTTGGAAAAAGCTGCGTCTGCTCGGCTCCCCTCCCAGGCTCCTCTGACCTCTGCTCCGACTGCTCGGTCCTGCAGCAAGCAAACAGCAGTGAGCAGTCACTGAGTCACCACTCTACACGACCGTTGATCAACTGTAAAACCAGATAAAACATATACCGTGTATACTTTAAATTACAACACTGGTTGGATCCATCCATACCTCTAAAACCTCTTTTGTAAAAACAGCTTTGATCAATTCGTCGAAACTCGTTGTGCCAACAGTAACGAACACAACTTTCTCGTCCGCCATTATCGATCGATATGTTTTGATCACATGTGGTCCTGGACCCTAGCGAATGCTTTCAACCAATCAAAAACAAGAATTCTTTTACTGAAAAATGCACCATCATTTGAATCTCAAATGTGATGTTTGCAAATGCTGCAGAAAATCATAAACATGTCTTCTGACTCTGCTGAATCCTGCTCTGGTCCTGATATTCCTACGGACAGCTCTAAAGGAAGTTCAGTATCGTCTGGATATGAAAATGAGTATGATGAACTCTTGAAATATGCTATCGTTGCTCCAAAGCTGCATATTGCTGACGATGTTTATCCACGAATTCACAAACGACCTGAACTGGCTACAATCTTGGAGGTTTCTCAGGGTGATGCAAGCTTTCGTACAGGGAATCTTCGACCAGCTGCAAATGGTGTGGATAACGAAAAAGATTTTTATTCCGCTGACTCAGAAGGGTCTCCTACTGCTGTCCAGAATCTACCGTCTTATTCCTCCATGTCTCGGTCTGGGCAAGTCAACAATACTGGTATCAGCACACACGGAGCGATATCCTTAGAGGCTTTGCTCTCCAGCACAAAGAAAGGTTAACTTCCAGTTCTTTTTAAAATAATATGGTATAGATCGCCTTTTAGAAAACTGTAAAGCTGCTAGTAATTGATAAGGGACTTGGATTATAAGGCCTACTCTAAGTCTGGGATACTAACTTGAAAAGAGGAATCTTACATATCAAATTAACAAGTACATGAGACTAAGGTTGATAATCTCACAGACAAGAACAAAAACTTCAGGAGTAATGAAATTAGTGTATAATTTCTGTCAAATTAAGAATCTCTTGGATGAAGATAGCCTGGATCTACTTCTAGGTCTAGGCAATGTAGATGGCTAGATGCTGGATGTTTTTGAGATTAACTAAAGCTTCTGACTTCGTGCAGGAGCAGCAATCTTAGTTTCAATGCAAAGATGTGATAGATGTTACAGTTTAAATCCTGTTACATATCCTGAAGAAACCGTGTATCTTTGCCAAACTGTTCTGTGAGATTGTTCAGTAATTATCATTTGACCAGCCAATGATGTAGCCTAAATTAAATCACTAATTGATGTTTTCAGCTTTGCATTGCGACTGGCAGCCATGTAAGGATCTGACATCAACACGTCAATCAAATCAATGGGCCAATCAATTACAGAGACAATCAATGTGGCACTCAGACCCTAGCACTTACAGTCACACATCCTTTTTGACTCACGGTTACCATGGAAAAGTGACGTCTATGCTATGAGAGGGAAAAATGAAGTGTGTTTTTTCTTCTTCACAAGCTCACATCATCTATCTTGCATGGACTAGGCTGCTTTGCAAGAAAGACGATAGGAAGACAATGACTCGACAATGGTTGAGCAATAACCAAGCACTCACGTGATCACGTCATAACTCAGACCACCAATCAACGCCTTCCGTCAGTCGTTATAAATGTCTTGTATTTCGTAGTTATCATTCTCTTGCAATCGGTACTCTTGAGCCTTCGGACGTGCTGACTACCCTCCATCGTATCTGCCACAACTTTATATTTAACTCTATCTTAAATGCGCCTATTCATTCGATCTACACTCAACATACTATACACTACAGTATCATATGATCTGGTATCGATTTGTATTAATAAACACTCCATTTAATTTCGATTTGATTGTATCCCATATTTCAGATACTGAGCAGCATCAGAGTAGAAGACAACCAGAAAGGGACATTGACTCGTCACCTGCAACGTCATCTGCTGACACATCTGCCACATTGACAGAAAACACACAAAGAGAAATCGACCAGGATCTCCTTCGCATGGATCAACTGATGGACAACTGGTGCTCTGACCTCAAGAATAACGTGATGGTATGCATTATTCAACGTAGAATCAGGATTACAGGGGTAGCATGAATGATATATATGATTGTCGTATCACACAAACCACGAGGGACTCTGTGTAATGACACGTTGCGTACTGTCCATCCAGGAGCATCTGATATATTTCATCATATCAAATCAATTTATAGATACAGTAATTATGCAGTATAATTTACAAGACAATAGCGTATATGATACTAATTAACATATTGATTGACAGGAGAATGGTAACGAGAGGAAAAGCAAATAACCTCTTACAGAATACTTCATTCAAACTAAATACAGAAACGAGACTAAAAGGTTCATTCATTACTTACAGGGATACGAGGCTAACACGAATATGAGGTGGGAGGTTTGTTACGTAATGCAACAGTGATAGACCTATATTCTACATTGGTAGGCCCAAGGGTAGGCCTATGTAGTTTCATACTATTGAAGAACAGTGCGTATAGCTTGATCAATAACAATGTAATGAATATAATATCAAATGCCTACATCACCAAAACGCGAATTTACATGTCTTGCACAACAACGAAACAACAGAGAAATCAACAATGTAAGTCCCGCCCATAGCAACGGATAATTAATCACCACACTATCATACTACTAGCTTGAAAATCTTACTTCTTTTTGATATGGTGCCTTGCATTACAAGCACTTTTGAATTTTACAGACAGTAGGTACGGCCCCCAACTGGTACATGCTCTCAGACATTAAGCCACCTTAACTACTTCAATGTTTTACAGGAATCTAGAATTGTCCCCCAAGGTGTCCTCCCCTGCTCCCCTGCACCTCATTAGGTCTCAATTTTCTAGAGCAGTTGCAGTCGTGAACACTACGGAATCACTGGAATACAGCTTTGGAAGAATTATTTGCGCGGCTTTGGAGTGTAACATGATCACAATGCATAATGTTGATTCATCTGAAATTCAACCATATGCAGTTTGAAGACAGCTAAATAAATTTATAACCATATACTGTTTACTTAGCATTTCTTAAGATACAATGAAGTTAGAAATTATGAATAAAACAACAAACTTTAGTCAAATCACATTGCTTCATATGATATAACTTACATGGAAAACTCCACATGTGGACCAAGAACATATTACAGTGTGACATTGGTATGTGTTGAGCTCTATCACATTAACAGTTTTCCATCATTGCTTTCTCCCAACAGTCTGAATTCAGCTCTTGCAAACTCAAACACTTGGAAAATCACCGAGAGCAAGTTTATATTTTGAAACGAAAGTAAGTTGTCAGGAAAGACCTTGTACGCCCATTGAATCTTCAATCAAAGCGTATCTGTTTGATGTTATTATATTTATCCACTTATAACTTACAGGCATGCAGATGAAATTCAGAAGCTAGTCAATGAGAATGAGAGCTTGAGAGAGCTGCTGCATTCATATGAGTTGTCCGTCAAACAGAAAGATACCGTCATCAATAATCTCACAGGAGCACTACAAAAGCAGGTGATTGGAAAGCAACGTGTAGCTTTATTGTTTCAGCAGAAAATCTGGATCGTAAATAAATACCAAGCTAACCAAATAATTCTGGTTCAAACCTGTTGTAGAACCCAAAATGCCACTTTCTAGAGGAATCGGACAGGACAGAAAAGTCACCTGTCTATAAAGGTCATTTTCCTCAGGTCCCAAAGGTGACCATTATAGACAGGTTATATTGTATTCTGGTTTGGCAATCTCTTCGCTTCATGTCCTTTGTTCTACTTCTTAGAAAGCATTCACACAATTGGAGATTGCATAATAATGCCTACCGGCTGGAACTAGTAAGATTTTACAAAGACCAAGCATTTAAACCTTCTGTAATTTTTTTATGATGATTTGAAGTGACAACTGACCAAGTGCAATCTCAATGTATTTTGGGATTTATGCTAGTTGACCTCTGCCATATGGGATGATTCCACAAAATTGCTTTGTTTGATGTGCAGTCATCCATACTATAATGACTGATTTCAAAGGTTGCTGTTGGCTGTCAAATTTGTCGCTTTCAGCTCAAAAACAAGTGGCTGTAGTAGCTTAAATCCCAAAAAGGATTAGGACTGCACTTGGCCAACTGATTTGGGCCCAGCTTTACTACTGACCAAACAAACAATCAATGTTTCATGAAGTGTTAATATTCTCTTTCCAGAGAGAAAAAACAGACAAAGTCCACACATTTTGCTCATGGCGTCTACAGCACACAAACGATAGAAGGGAGGTCTTTGCAAGTAAGCTAGCATACAAACATCACCAACGCAATCTCATTGCAAAGGTATGGACTGGCTGGCGAAGCGTAGTTGAGACAAAGTGGAAACTTCGCGTAGAGAAAGCATGTCAGGTAAAGAACCATAGAGCATCTTACGATGTTGGTGTCGTTTGAAATAGTTACTCCTTTGAAGTACGAAACCTTTATAATATTTTTACAGAGTCGAGCTCAAGAGGTCTGTGTGCAGCTCACTGAGGATTACGAAACAAGAATCAATGCTGTAAGTGGATACTGTTTTATTTCAGGAAAGCTACTTAGATCTCCAAGCATTTATAAATTTGTTGGTGTGGTCCAGAGGCTATATATGTGGCTGCCAGTCAGGCGTACCGGGTACAACTCGCGGCCCAGCCGACATTTATTCGTTATGTCTTTTGTGGTTTTGATTGTTGAAGGCCCCAAGGGAGATAAGCCATTGGCTTATTGGGCTACCGTCGTTAAATAAAGTGACATTTACATCTAAGCAAATGAGTTGTTACTATCCTGTTCTGCAGTTGCAACGAGACATAGAAGAAGCACGGGGACAAGTGGCCAAAATGCATTGCGAACGTGAAGCCTACGAAGAAACTATGAAGAAGGCTTTCATGAGAGGTGTCTGCGCTTTGAACATGGAAGCAATGCAAATGTTCCACGAAGGTCAAGGAGATCAGGAGGACGCTGCTCAAGACAACAGACAACTTTTAGTAGAAAACGAACGCCTTGTACAAGCAGCAGGTATGAACTATGGTTCTATAGTGAATTCTGAACACCTAATTATGACTAACTATGATTGGGTCAATCAAACAATTTTTGTCATGCAGCAAGTTTATAGATGTGATATTACTGTATGTCAGAAAGGGTTCTATCAAATGCCCACGAATGGCAGCGCGAATTTGATGGCACATCAATCATTACTTTCTAGGGAATCTTCCTACATCGTCAACGTCAACGCATCAAGGCAGTCGTAGATGCGGCCCATCTCAGGCTGAGAATCAACAGCAACAGCAGTACGTCCAAAGACATGGCAATGCGGTGTCATCTACTGGCCCTCTCATCAACAAAGGAAAAGGAAAACGGCTAACGATTCATGCCACTGGGAAATCACAATTAGGCGCAATGGGTCAAAACAGAGGTATTTAGACTTAGATTTTGTTAGTCTGAAATATTCTCTGGCTTTGCCAAAGTATAAATCACTTCACTACACGTTACAGTATTCAGAAAGCTAAGGGCAATGCTTGCTGCCAAGGAACAAGACAACGAATCATGATCCATAGCATCCATAGCAGGTGGTTCGAAAATAAAAATTCAGATTTACATTTATGACTACTGGATCCTACAGAGGAACACTATAGAAAAGAACGTTAAGTTTCACAAATTCGGTATTGCAGAACATGTAAGATACGAAAACAATTCTATTAGCGGCCAACTCTGTAGAGCAATCACCTGTAGACAGGTGTATAAAGGCCAGTGGTGGAAGTAGCGAACTACAAGTAGTTAGCTACTTGTAGCGAACTACTTTTCTGTGTAGCGAAGTAGTGTTTGACTACATTTTTCAAAAAGTAGTTGCAGCTGCAGCAAACTACTTTTTAACTAAAGAAGTGTAGCTTTTGGCAAACTACTTTTTGATTTAGGATAACCACTTTAACTACTTTTTCCAAATACATTTGCATCTGGATTTTAAAAATTCTGGGATGGTAGCAAATTGTTTCCTGAAAACGGCTTGATAGTTGACATGAGACTGCCAACTAGAACTATAGAATTGGCTTAAAAGTAGCATAATAAGGCCAGTAATTGAAGTCTTGTTCACATAACAAGTCGTATATTTTGTGAATAATGATGAAAAGCCAAAATTCTTGTTTCTGATTGACTTTTGAAGAAAATGAAAGTAGTCAGTAGCGAAGTAGCGAATTAGTTAGCTACTTTGTGGGGAAAGTAGCGAGTAGTTGTTGCTAACTACTTTATTTATCCCGTAGCTGTAGTTGTAGCGAACTACAAAATTAAAGTAGTCAATCCACCACTGATAAAGGCCACTCTTCATAACCCCAAAATGACACTTTCTATAGAAATCAACCTGGACAGAAAGGCCACCTGTCTATAAAGGTCATTTTCCCCAAGTCCTAAAGGTGACGAGCGTAGACAGCATTAACTGTAAAATATATAATCATATACATCATAGATATACTTTTATGTTGCAGGTCAATCAACTGGCAAGCCATCTGTGGCTTCTGTCCTTGTTCAGCGACATGTTTCGTCCCAACAGCCCGGTTCATCGAAACCACGTCAATTGCAGGACACTACAAATAAGACGCAAGCACGACTGCCGTCCAGCTCTAATGCGGCTGGTATCCCAGCAGTGAAAGTTGTAGAATGACCCATGCGAAGATCATAGCATTGAATGCTAGAGCACAACATATGTACCCAAACCATCAATCGGATGTTATTGTTACATGCCTAAACTTCCCAAGGGAAGCTTACATAGTTGGGTTAAATATGCCACATGTATTGGTGATATGTACAGCCTAATATCAGGCATGGTAATGTCTTATTACATACAAGTATATTACAATAGATACTACTTAGATTCCACCAGGGTTTCTATCGCAGCCTATGTAGACCATAAGCATATATTGTGTCTTAACAAAGAAACAAAAGCGCTATTTTGTAAGGTGGTATCTGATGACACCATAAAGTTATCGATGAAATACATCAACATACAACCTGAGGTCATTTTCATGCTTGAAGCCATCAAATGTCTGAAGGATGTCGCATACCGCAACAAAATGAGCGATTCCAATTGGCATCATTTTCTTATCCAATCCTTGAATATCTCTTCCATAGCTTTCCTCTTTGCAGGATCACCATTATTAACAGTTGGTAGGATACGATCTGGCTTGACATATTTGATAAACCATTCCAATTCATTGTAGCTGCTATGTTCGCTGTAAGGAAGCCCTGAAAACAAATCCAGGCGTTAATCAAAACGCGATTTCCTTAGGTAAATAATTGTGTTCCATTCCAATTAATCAGATATCCTATGAGGTTCAAGAAGCGATCAGCTTGTCTGGCTACAGTTGATCTTGCATGTAGCTTTAGTACTCGTTAAACTCATCACCAGCGATAAGTCTTTGGCATTGGTGCTTGGTTGGTGGGAGAACTTAGCTGCGAATCCTAAAGTTGGTTTTAGCACACCTGTGACACAAGACACTACCCCACCAAGCACCAGTCACACTGATAAGCAGTGGAAAATTATCATACTCTATTGTGCGTACCTGTCATGTGAGCATAACAATAAAAGGTGGGGGTGGATGGGAAATCGATTGCGTCCAGGCTGTTGCAGGTTCTTCTTGATATCGTAGCAATGCTACCCTATTGTGTACTGAGTAGCGAATAGCATGTTGCAAATAGTGACTAGCAGGCTATGCGACCAGGTAAGCAATGAGGGTCGCAATGCGGAACATGCCGTTTAGGCAGGGATGACATGCAACCGAGATTATACGAGGTCAAGCTTCTAATGATCGTACAATCACTCAACTCTTGACGTACACCCCACCCCGATTGCACCGCTGACCCCAGTTAATGTTCCTCTTTGATATGGAGACCCCACAATGGCGACAAGATCGCTGGTATCAGTTTAACCTCGCCTAAATTCCATATAGCCCCATTTTATTGAATCTTATTTATTAAACTGAAATTACTAATTTCCATTGCCAGATGTTCCAATTTGCTCAAATTCCCACTTTTTGTTGCACTAAATCAACAACGTCAGATTTTCAGGGTGTTTCATCCAGTAGGTAGTCAAAGCAAATGATGTGGGCCCTCAGTCTTGATATGCCCTTTCAATTTCAGCTTCAAACATTCTACTGTGCAATATTTAGATTGTGCAAATTGCAATCTCCTCAAGAATGACGCTAGATTAATGCATCCTATTTTGCCAAAGCCGACTTCACACGGAGCAATTTGCTGCGCGCAACACGGTCCTTAATCACCGACCCACAGGATACCTTAATTACCACAGGGCGTGCAAGTTGCAAAAGAGAACAATACTCCTTCAAATGCGCGGGAAAACGCACCTGGCATTCATTTCATAGATGGCGGGTTTCAAGCATAAATCGAGTTTCTTTGCTGGCATCCTGAACTGTAGTCGTTGAAAATCGTCGTCGTGAAATTCATAAACTGACATTAGATTCTTATTCATGCTGCCCCTTTTATTCACGGGGCAGATGAGCAATAATTGCTCCCCAAGTACGTGGTCGTTTCTTTCAAGATACTAAGCGGCTCCGCAAGCATGATGACGATGTCGCTGATCAGCTGACGTTCAACTTCCTCTTGGACATTGCTAGCAATGAGCTCAAGAAATCAAACATGTTTGATCCGCGTTTTGTTGCAGCCAATCGCATGATAGACGCCAGCAATGAACTTAATGACTAGTCATTAACACCTAATGACTTCATGACCGCCAGCATTGCGCGCATCAAATTGCTCCGTGTGAACTAGGCTTAAGTATTATCAGAAAGCAGATTCTTTGTGTCAAGCAACTAGCAGAACCATAAGTTTCAACAAATAGCATTCATTCCATTATATCTCACAGTGTCAATTTCTACGGACAAAAACTTCCCTACATTTCAAGATGAACAGGGCAATCAAGAATGAGAGGCAAAGGCGTCTTGTTTGTCCGTAGAAATTGACATAATGACGTACAGTGAAACTTGTTTATAATGGTCACCTTTGGGATCTGAGAAAAATAACCTTTATAAACAGGTGGCCTTTCTGTCCAGGTTGATTTCTATAGAAAGTGTCATTTTAGGTCTCTGAAGAGTGGCCTTTATACACAGGTGGCTGCTCTATAGAGGTGGCCTCTAATACAGGTTTGATTGTAATTTGGAATCAGTGCTATCTAACCATTGAAGAAAAGCCCATTTATGAAATGTGGATTAGGCCCAATTGAATTACATTAAATTACTCACCATATAGAGTGACTGCACCTCTCTTTGCTGGCTTGATGTCCGACAACTCCTCAATTTTTTGGGAAAATGTCCATCCAGTTGGTTTGAATGCCAAAAGTGCATCGAAACAATCTTTATACTTGGCGAGATGGTCTTGTAAGGCCTTGTAAAAGCAATATCGCTGGAATCAGTTAATAAGGCAACCTCATTGCAGAACAAAAACGTGATACAGAGTTGTAAGTGTGAACGAGTTTTCATGAAGCAAACAGTTTAGCATAATGTTAATTAACTGTTGTATATATAAACAAATAAAATAATTATGTGCAAAATTGAATAGAACCTGCAATGACAACGCGTTCATCGACAACACATGAATCTTTGCTTGTTTGAAATCTGTTGTAAGCATTTTATCCAGCTCTTTCCACTCCAAGCAATCCAGAATCTTCTTTTTTGATTTTGTAACAGCAATCTGGCAGCCAACTGTTTTGCCTAAGGCTGAAGAGAAACACTCCATTAATATCTATTCATCAAAAGAAAAACAGAAAGCTGAAAGAGCTCTAGCAATCAAGATGTGTTTATCTCATTTAACAGTGGCATTATTTAGCTACAATTAAAACTACCTTCCTGGTGGCGCAGAAAAGTAGCCAAGTAAAGACGTAATTTTCTAGAATAGTATTCGGAGAAGGAATGAGAAAAAGTATTTCAGAAAGCTTCATTTGTTACTAGCAAGTTAAAATTTAAAATTGATTGTAAAAATTAAAATTAAAGTTAAAATTTAAAATTGATTGTAAAAATTAAAATTGAAANTACATTAAATTACTCACCATATAGAGTGACTGCACCTCTCTTTGCTGGCTTGATGTCCGACAACTCCACAATTTTCTGGGAAAATGTCCATCCAGTTGGTTTGAATGCCAAAAGTGAATCGAAACAATCTTTATACTTGGCGAGATGGTCTTGTAAGGCCTTGTAAAAGCAATATCGCTGGAATCAGTTAATAAGGCAACCTCATTGCAGAACAAAAACGCGATACAGAGTTGTAAGTGTGAACGAGTTTTCGTGAAGCAAACAGTTTAGCATAATGTTAATTAACCCCTGTCCTGCTAGTAAAACCATTTAAATTAAGACTTGAAGTCGCTTCACCAATTGCTGATTGGTTGCCAGCTAAGGACTAACTATCTCATTGGTTATGTGTTGCTACTTTTGACTTGTTTCGAAAACGTGTATACACGTCAATAGCAGGACAAGGGTTAACTGTTGTATATATAAACAAATAAAATAATTATGTGCAAAATTGAGTAGAACCTGCAATGACAATGCGTTCATCGACAACACATGAATCTTTGCTTGTTTGAAATCTGTCGTAAGCATTTTATCCAGCTCTTTCCACTCCAAGCAATCTAGAATCTTCTTTTTTGATTTTGTAACAGCAATTTGGCAGCCAATTGTTTTCCCTAAGGCTGAAGAGAAACACCCAATTAATATCTATTCATCAAAAGAAAAACAGAAAGCTGAAAGAGCTCTAGCAATCAAGATGTGTTTATCTCATTTAACAGTGGCATTATTTAGCTACAACTAAAACTACCTTCCTGGTGGCGCAGAAAAGTAGCCAAGTAAAAACGTAATTTTCTAGAATAGTATTTGGAGAAGGAATGAGAAAAAGTATTTCAGAAAGCTTCATTTGTTACTAGCAAGTTAAAATTTAAAATTGATTGTAAAATTTAAAATTGATTGTAAAAATTAAAATTAAAGTTAAAATTT
>OFHS01003543.1:0-16625 GCA_900245855.1 Calvadosia cruxmelitensis | reverse complement strand
GAAATCGACCAATTGGTCGACAAACGACGCGGAATCAACTACGAATCGAATAAGTTTGCCCGCTGGGATACTGTAATTATGCGATTGACTCCGTATAATTGCACTGCTTCCTGTTATTAGCATTCACAACACAGCCCATTAGTTTTACTTAAGCCTAGCCTTAAACCTAGATTGGCCGGACATTAGGCCTACAAACATTGTCAGAATGGAATTGCTCAAGCAACAAAATTGATCTTAATGTATAACGAAATCCAAATTAAGGATGGTTGGAAATGATGTTTTTGCTGACCCAAACACCAAGTGACGGGATCTATTTTCTGAGAGGAAAATCTGGATATCTGTTTATTAAAAGAAGAATAATTTGGTTTAACTTGCCCCACATCCGCAGGATTTTTATTGAGTACTCTCTCGAATGGCGGAAGCACAGATGAGTTACCTTGTGGTTGGCATGCCAACCAAATTTCGGTTCTGGTTATCTTATCTTACGAAGGGTTTTGCCGTCTAGTTGAGCGGTCGGACTAGTTGTGGGCTTTTGGCTTAATTAGGATATCAGGGTTTGTGGATCGGAATAGTTTGGGGTTGAAATCTTGACTTAAATCAATAATTAATTTCTGACCTGGAAATATTTTTGAAGAGCTGAATTGCAAATTGTTTGGAGAAGCGTTAGCAAAGTTATGCAACGTACAGTGGTCATTGTACGCCTGTTTAATTGCCTCTGCAAAGGCGAAGTTTAATGGCTGCGAGACACGCCTTGAATCTAGAATTAATGTTATTATTCGCAATTCTAGAAATCCCGGTAATCCAGTTCTGCAAGACCACCCCCTGGAATGCGTTTTAGTAATTTGGGCCGTATCCTTGGTAACAGGACAACATTTACCTGCAGGTGGTGCGAAGAAACAAAAGGCATTAGTTTGGTTGGCTGCTTGCGAGTTGCTTGCGTGTTTGGTTTCAAGCACGCTTCAAACAATGAATGAAATCACGGAATGTGTTAATTCAAAGGACCGCACCCGCTACAACAGCGTGTAGAAAACTGCAGTTATCAGTGCGAGAAGTGCGACACGCTTCATTTCAACGTTATTTCAGTAAATTCCCACGGAAACTTTGCTTCTCATGCGATTCACTGATAAAAAGCGCCACGAGCTATCTTGTGTGTTTATCTTCACCATGTGTTCACAGCGGCGTTTGATTGGCCGTTGCATAGCAACCGTCCATTAAACAAGCGGCTGTGTGTCATTCTATTGTTCTTTATCGCGTGACAGACAATGCGTTTGTTTCAGACAGCGGGTTGGGTTGGGCCGTAATTTTCGCCGCAAAACATCCGAGGCGCGGGTTTGCAACTGTCAGCTGCACGTTCTGCTCACTTCAGTTTGCAAGAGACACTGTGTCCACGGAGAAGCAGTTATCATGGCCGCCAATGACACAGGTAATTCAACTGGCTCAGGTAATTCCACTACGACGGCTGGTAATACCAACCCCAACGACCCGACGACAAGTTTCATCTCCATCCTCGTCCTCGCCTTGATTCTTGGACTTGTGCTTTTCTTGTTGTTTTCTTACTTGAGAAGAAAACATTTGAAGATCTATTACCCACGTCTGTTTATGTTGAAAGAAGAGTTTACTCTTGGAAAGTATGCCAAAGCGTTCTTTTCCTGGGTCATGCCTGCCTTTCGAGTGAGCGACGATGAGGTGTTTGCAAAGGCAGGATTAGATGCTGTCGTTTACCTTCGATTTTTGAAGTTGTGCTGCAAAATCACCCTGTGCACAATGCCGTTTGGAATTTTGGTCCTAATTCCAATCAATGCAGTTGGTGAAGTTGAGTTTGATGATTTTCTCACAAAAATCAGCATGTCAAACATTGGCAAAGGATCTCCAAAATTATGGGCGCATTGGGTTGGTGTTTGGGTGTACACGTTGTTGATCTTCTACCTGTTCCATTTGGAGTGGAAAGCCTACATCAACTACCGCCAAAAGTACTTGTCAAAAGGCCTTGGCAAGCAGTTTGGTTTGCTTGTGACAAACATTCCTAACATGGTAAGTTTTTACAGTGTTGCAGATAGACACGTGTTTGTGAGACAGGTAGTGCAAACCCGAACGCTGAGGGAAACATGTCTCGTCAATAATTTAATAGCTGCACGTAAATGGTAAAGCAAATGATAAACCACTGTCTTTGGGAATTTGTAGGGCAAAACGTTTCTTTTGTTAGCGTTCATTGGATGTGTATTCCTCTTCAATGAATGTGACGCTCGAGAGATTGTAGACGTAGGGTGTGTCTTGTCGGATGGGCGCCAATCATCATCGAACAATAGCAAAACGTCTGCACCGCAGTTCTCAAATCTTCTCTCAAATTAGTAGTCCTGCTGTTGCTTGTTTAAATCGCGTTTAAATCAATGAGTCCACAACAGTAGCGTTGTTACACTCAATTTGTAAATAGTTCAACGCCGTTGCTTTTTACTGGTAGACTCAAAATATTCAACACCTCGTTTTTAGGTGGAAAATTGCGCGTAGATGCGACTTCCTTTGGATTCGTTATGCAATGGGTGTGGTCAGGCAACATGCAGAGAAATCCACATGCTCTGCCATGCAAACTGTATTGGCTCCAGTCAGTAAAATGTTGCAGAAAATGGATCTTGGATTATTTTGTAGGGAAAACAGTCTTTTAAACGTGCAAGTACGTAGTGCCTGTAAAACTGGAAATGTGCATGCTTCGAGGTCTGACTGAACTGGTACATTTTCCACAGTTTATCGAGCCTGTTCTAAAGATGAAAATTCATACAATATTACTATATGTTCTAACAATGATGGAAGCTTATGGATGATGCATTTGCCGTTGGTAAAGACATCTGAAGGCTTTATGGAATTTAAAGGATGTGTTTGCCTAGTGCTGTTGTTGCTTTCAAAATTTTACTTCACCAATATTGACCTGCTAAATTACCAGACTGGGCTACCGTTTCCATGGCAACACTGCATCTATCCCACTGAATCTCACTTTCTGATCAAGCTCAAGATGGAAGATAGCAATTTAGCCATTTCAGCTGTCATCAAACAGAGCACTGATAAAGCCAGCTGCTTCACGGTCAAGGTCGTCTAGCCCATTTTTCATAGTTTGATGTTTCCAGTGATCATCACAGTGCAAATTTGAATGTTAAAAAGTTTCTGATTCCAATAACTGGAGCCTGGTTTAGCAGGGACATGCAGGAAGGGGAGGGGGCAAATCATTCAGGAAAAATGTGTGCAGGAGATTTATGACTTTCTTCCAATAATATTTTATATTTATATTGATTTTGTTCAATATTTTATTACTTCTATGAAGATTCTTTGGCATCTGATCTCAAGCTTCAGTTATTGTTGTGATCTTTTTATTTTTCAAACTATGCTATTTTTTAGTAATTTGAAGTTTTAGCATGCTTGAATGGATGTTGTATCACTATTTAGGAAGCTAACAAGTTACATTGTGGACTGGAATATGTCGACGTGCTGTACAACTTGAGCAAATATTTTTAGTAAATAGGTCACTCAATTGAAGGTATCGTGATAAACTGTAATAATTTTTATATATAATGCAGTAAGAGACTGGTTGGCATTATTTTGTCGATATTGGTTGACCTGTATGACCTAACCAGTGTTGACACTTGTGGACAGATGTGTGCGTCTTGTATCCGTAGAGTTCTGTAGAACTGGGTGACGTGTATGTCTGTGATGTCATACGAAGTGTCAAGTGTTATGGCGTCACTTTGTCATATGAATTACGTGTTGGATTGTTCTGGTGTCAACGTGTGTCAGCGGTAGTTTGTCTAGTCATGTGTTGTAAATATATAGTGTCGTGCTTTGTCGAATGAAGATCAGTGTGCTCAAAGTTCTTGGCAAGGAGCCATTCGCAATGTTGTTGTCTTTCTCTCCCTCGTACTGAACCGTGGACTTACAAGATGCTAATTTCAATCTGGGTCCGAATTAAGAAAATGTTTTGTACGATCAGTAATAATTGGACGTCAGGTAACCAAACCCTGTTCTATATGTCTAATAGACCTATGCAATTACTCATGTGACTGTAATTGTTTGTTGTTTTCTTTTCTTTATAGTTCAATGATGATGAAGCGCTAAAAAGTCATTTGGATTCCATCTTTCCTGACAAGGTGAGTAGATGCTATCTATCTACCATATTTGCAGGATACAGAATCTGCAAAATGTTTTTTGAAATTAATGGAAATGTTACTACCACTTGCTATAGGGTTTATTATAGTTGAACCATAACAAACTCAAACCCCTGGTTGCAACCAAAGACCACAAATCTCATCTGAACAAAAAGCAACTGTCCAAATCTTTTTGATCTTACTGAACAGTCACTTCAGTAATTGTCAGATTTAGCTAAAATGCCGTATAATTCATAGGTGCAGCACTCAGCAAGAGTCATGATCGTCATTTATACTTTTAGGATGACACGGTCAGCACCGCCTTTCAGCGTCCATAAATGTAGACCTGTGTTATAGGCTAAATAATTAGAAATTATATAACTGATGTTGCACAAGATACAGTCAACTCTGCCAATAACGGTTCCGCCATTGCCGGAATTTCGTCAATAGCGGTGAATTTTTGAAGTCCCAATGATTGTTACGGTCTGCCTTTGCTAAATATATCCGCCAATACCGGTGTCGCCAATAACGGTTTTTCGTCTATTTCGGTTTTTCATTCTGGCCCCAGACGACAAATAATTTGCAATTATCGGTTTTTGAGTCCCTCCAAATCAGTTTGCATGATATTGATTCAGCTTCGAGATCATGAACGCGTATTCTGTCATCTCCTTGTACTTGAACAACCATGCTTCTGTTGCAGAAAGCAGCAGAATGAGGCTGATGGCATTACAGGGCGATATTGAGTCCGCGGCTCATTCATCTCTCCGACAGACAAACATTACGTAGTATATCAATCGTAACTAATAATTGCGCAAAAGTTATCTGTAATGTGTTACCTGATTTCTGCTGTGATATATTACAATAAAACAAAGGACACGTCATTTTCATTGTTTGTCTATACCGGATTTCGCCAATAACGGTTAAATTTGGACAGTCCCCAGCGCACCGTTATTGGCGGAGTTGACTGTATTTCGTTATGAATGATGACTCTAGAAGGTATTCATACTGTGTTTTCTATAATTCACAGGGCATTGTGTGCGTATAGTTTTGCCTAACCATTAAAATATTTTATTTTGTGAAACATATCAGGTCTTTGGAGTTCATGTCATTCGGGACTATGCCAAATGGGGAGAAATGATCATGAAGCACGATGAACTGGTCAGAAACTGGGAACATGCAAAGGTAATTCATTGCTCAAAGCAGCTTCACATCATAGTGTAATTTAAATGCGATTTGCTGCATGCAATGCAATCTTGAAGTAGCTGGTCAACTCTATTTATTGATCCTACTCTCATTGCAGTACCGTATGTCTACTTTGCAGTTTCTAAGTTAATTTCATACAAGTGGATAATGATATGTAATGAGTAATGATGGTGTAAGATCAACTTTGCGTGTAATATATTTCATCGTTAGGCATAGTTTAGAACGGTTATGTTCTCAGACGATGACGTTATGACAGACTCATTTTGAAAATATGTAATTTTTATCATCATGATTTTAAACCGATTGAACCTCATTTTGTGTATAGGCTGTTGCCGAGCAATCAAAAGAGAAAGAAGCTTCCAAAGGTGAAAGTGGTAATGACAAGAACAGTAAAAAAATCGTCAAGCTGGAGACTGATTTAGAGGTAGGTCACTTTTTATTCCATTATGTGATGTCCTCTCATTTAACGTTAAGTTACCATATATTTCCATGTAGACCTTATGGCCTACCTACAAGAGAAATTTCTATCACCAAATTATTGCATTACAAGTATTGCTTAGGCTTGTACACAAATACAAATGCTGTTTTAAAGTGATTATATTTGCTAAAACCTCTGTTTTAAAGGGGAAAATTGGGGATTAGCTTATGCATTATCATAAGATTGGCTTATACATTGAATCCTGCATGCCGTAATAATGGTACCGACCTTACCAAGAATTAAGTTTGACAACATACTTTGTGAAATTCTGTACTGGAGGTTAGCGTTACTAACCTTTTTCTATGCTAGCCTCCTTTCTGTAAATATTGTTCCTACATATAGCTTAATCTTGGCACACCCTGTTTAGTTGCTCTTTCTTCTCGCATTATGATAACTGCCACCAGAGCTAACAACATTTTCTATTCTTTCTTGTGGTGTCCTATTATTACTATGAAGTCTAGTACTATACAGCGACCACCACAGTTCTACGAGTGAATGGCTGATCCAACATTGCAGAATGTATTGTTGCATGTACATTGTACTGTCTAACTTGTCTTGAGTGACCACCCATTGAAGGAATTCTGAGTTAGTATGTAAAATGGTCTTGTAACACAGGTTACCGCTTGACACAAGTTAATTGTATTGTTTGCTGCCTAAAGGTGGTCACTTGAGACAGGCGGTCTTTAAAATGGGTGATGATGACTCCAGGTTAAACTGTGCTTGTTGTAATGGTGCCTTACTAGTCCTTGAAGTTAAAGATACTAATGGTGATGGATTACAAGTGATTGCTGTGGGGGAATTATTCTTTAATTTTTTTGAAGCAGCAATGCAGAAGAGGATTGCTTTGGGCTGCTTGGTTGAGTTGAGAACTTTTTAATTCTAATTTATTTCCATTTTTCAATGATAAGGCACTGCAAAAGAAGCTTGAAGAGGAGAAGGACATTGATAGAAACAAGAAAAACTCGGCTTTTGTCTTTTTCAAATCACTTCATGCAAGAACTGTTGCCATGGAAACAACATGGAGTGAGAAGCCGTTCACCTTCAACTCTTTGGACATGCCTGATCGCGGTGAAGTTGCCTGGGGAAATTTGGGAAGACCAGTTTACCAAGTGTGAGTAGCTGTACTATTTGACTTCTTTATGCAAAGTTGAGATAGGATTAACTGGTCCAAAAAACTTGATCTTACAAATTCTAGTTATATTTTATTTTACAAGGAGTTGTGTCAGATAAGAATATATTGACTTTATTGGACCAGTTAAACTTGTGTTTATGGTCGCCGATATGCTATGGGCTAGGACTACATTGTCCGCACGGTTTATCTGCAAATCATTTCTACTGATTCATTTAAAGTTGGCCCCTAGGTACTAATATGCAAGCATTTTATGACAACGCCTAATCACTTGTTTCCAAACGGTTTAATTTCATTTATCTAGGTCTACTATAATAACGTGAACGTTTTCTTTATTTTATCTTGAATTAAGTTAGATTATGTATGCGGTGACTGTGCATTTCCATGAGTTTCCATTGCATTGAACATGGCGGTCTCATCAAGCATTTACGTCAGCACTCAGACTGCAGATCAGTGCCCTCCATCAGTCGCTATAAATGTCTTGTGTTTTGAAATATCACTCTCTTGCAATCTATGTGTCTTTATTATTCAACAAAAGTAAAAAAAGAAAGAATTCACATGCTGCAGGCTATATACACATAGCTCTTACGCTGCACGGACAACGGCAAAAATTTATACATGGGCAATTGAATACTATGCAGCAATAGACATCAAACTGAATGTCTATAAAAACAGTTCCAAATTGAAATCAGATAATTCTTTTTTTAGTTCTTTAACATTCTTGCTAATACCACACTCTCTTGAAGATTGTGCCAAATTCTTATTGTCCTTTAAAAAAGGAAATGAAATCTGTATTCTCGACCCTTCGTATGGGTTGGCTATAGGGCATCGCATTTCCGGGAAATTGACGTCCCGGTTTCCCGAAATGAGAAACCGGGACTCGAACGGGTCCCGGATTTTGTTTTAGTGTTTTGAACTTCAATAAAAGCACCACTGTGCACGTTAAATTGCCGCTCAGTCCATCTTATGTTAGCAACTGCAATCCAAAGTAGGCAGACAACAAACAGAAATAACCAAGCCTACAGTTCTTTCAAATAGGGGCAAGCAACTTTGGTAAAGTGATAAAGTGAGTCATGTCGACATTTGAACGGCCGTGTGAATCGCAAATGTAACAGAAAACGGAAAAATTTCCCGAAATGTGTATCCCGGGACCCGGAATAATTATCGAGTCCCGGGATCCTGGGACCCGTTGCGATGCCCTAGTTGGCTACCCGTCCTAATCTGGCGCAATTATATTTTCAACTACATTATACAATCGCTTGATATTCAATCAACGCTACACAACGTGACAACCTCATACCTTACAGTAGTGCATGCCTTCAAGAACAATGCAATCATTGTTGTTTGTTTTTATTGTATTAGGTACATCCGCAAAGTGGTTGCAAGGGTCATTGTCTATGCTTTGGTTTTCTTCTATACCATTCCAATTGCATTTATTGCCACATTGGCCAACCTCAAGTCCATTGCAGAGTATTTGACATTCCTTGAGCCACGTAAGTTTGCAAAAGTCATCAGAGTGAGCAACGTATGTTTGCATAAAGACTAACAGAATGTAGTTATTAATTGTAGGACTGCACTTGGTCATAAAGCTAATTAAATGAAGACTTGAAGTTGCTTTGTTGATTGCTGATTGGTTTGTCTCCAGGGACTAGCTATCTCTGATTGGTTATATGTTGCTATTTTGGACTGTTTTAAAAAGTGTATACACGTCAATAGCAGGGCAAGGCTTAAGACCCTTTTTGCATATTTGTTTGTAATCTGCATTATTTCCAATCCTTGCAATTTTTCTCACTGAAACATGTGCTATTTAGAGATACTGTACAAGTCGAATTTAGTTCTAAATCGTAATGATATTTATTAGCTTTTTATGATTTCAGTTGCGAACAGCACTGGTGCCGTGACCACATTTATCCAAGGACTCCTTCCTGTCATCTTGTTGGCAGTTTTCAAAATCCTTCTTCCCATCGTAAGTCTAAAGCAGTCTGTTTTTTTTACTCTGCCATCTGCGTGTTGGGGTTGCGAACATGTGATCTTCTGTTGCTAAGGAAAAGTCGTCTCATTTAGATCCTGAGAGCTATTGCAAGATTTGAAGGACAAGTGTCTGAAAGTAGCATCGACATACAAGCCTTCAAAGATTTGATCATCTTTGATGTAAGTTGTGTATTTAAAAATCGTTCAGTTTTCTTTGCCGATTAGTTTGGTGACATTTATTATTCTTATCAGTGTTTTGTAAATAGTTATGAATGACTTTGTACCACATACTTTATAAAAGTTACTATGTAGTACATTGTACCTTCAGCTTCTTGTGCTATCATTGATTACATCTGCTTTGCATTCTCATCTTGTTTTCAGTTTGTCAACACCTTCTTTGTGTTCGTCTTGTCCGGTTCTATATTTCAAAACTTGAAGGCGGTGGCAGAACAGCCACTCACTATCCCAACTCTTCTGGCAAAAGCTCTTCCCAACCAAGCAAATTTCTTCATGAATCTGGTCATCTTGGCAGCATTCTTTGGCAATGGAATGGAAATGTCAAGAATTGTTCCTTTGATTGTCCGTGCGTTGAAGCTCAAACTGTGAGTCTGCTCTAAAATTGAAATTCGATCGTCTATTGTGGTACTTAGGCCCATAGCTAATGTCACGAATCTACCAGTATTTAATTGTTGTATTTCGGTATATAAATAATATTATATACCAAAATATATTATATCATATTATGCTGATCTCTGCAGCAGGCAAAGATGCCAGAAAATTGCTTTGTTTGAAATGCATTCAACCTTTGTAAATTATCAATGGTGGTCAATTCCAAGACATGTTTTCGGCTGTCAAAATTGTTGCTTTTAACTCGAAATCCTGAAAACGCTTGCATCCCAACATGCAATAGGACTGCGCTTCGTCAATTGTCATTCGTCATTTATGCAGTCCAATAAGCCAAAAATATCTCTTACGCAATTCCGACAATGTGGCACAGTATTTGTCTATAAACAATCAGTAAAATCGTGGTACGATAGTCAAACCTGTTGTAGCGGCCACCTCTATAGAGCAGCCACCTGTGTATAAAGGCCACTCTTTATAGCCCCGAAATGACACTTTCTATAGAAATCAACCTGGACAGAAAGGCCACCTGTCTATAAAGGTCATTTTCCTTAGGTCCCATAGATGACCGTTATAGACAGGTTTCACTGTAGAAGTGAATGAAAATATCTGTATTACCTAATATGATGGTGCTGAAAGATCCGTACCAGATAGGGAATTGTGTAAATTGTTCCAAGCATTCTTACCACAATTTATCAATCGGATGATGATTATTTGATAATTAAGTTATAAATGATGACCATCAGATTTCTTGCAATCCCTCTTGTGTTTGCATTTCATACATAGACTCCAGCATATGTCATGGATGAGTAGTTTATGATCACGTCTTAATACTTTTTGTATCTCATCCGTTTAGCTTGGCAAAAACTCGCCGTGAAAAGTATGAGACATGGAGACCTATAAATGCTCCTTATATGAAGCTGGTAAGACGTCCGACGAGTGCCAAACAGGGCCTAAATCATTGTCCGCAACTGTCCTGCTACGGAACTTTGCTGTGTTATTACAAACTTGCGATGTAGTGATTTATGAGGAAATTTGATTTACGTCTGATGCCTTTCTTGCGTCTTAGAAGGTGCAGATGGACTTTTCATTAATTGCTGGATCTTTTAATTTGTTTTCTAGTTTTCAGTCGGTCTCCTGTTCTTCCTGATTGGCATTTCCTACTCTGTCCTGTCTCCCATTGTCGTGGTATTCAATTTTCTGTACTACTTTATTGCCTTCGTCGTTTGGAAGAACCAACTGCTCCGTGTTTACGTTCCTGTGTATGAACATGAAGGACGCTACTGGCCTCTAGTCTTCTCAAGGTAAGTCTGCCAGCAGAAGCTTATGCTGATTTGTGGTCCTTAACCCTTGTCCTTCTATTGACGTGTATACACGTTTTCCAAACAGGTCAAAAGTAGCAACACATAACCAATCAGATAGTTAGTCTTAAGAAAGCAACCAATCAGCAATTGGTGAAGCGACTTCAAGTCTTTGTTCAAATAGTTTTACGAGCAGGACAGGGGTTAAGAATTTGGGGTGCGGGGGAAGGGGAGCAGGACGCTAGCCAGTAGAATAGACTCAAACTTGTAGCAAGGTCCAACCTGTCTCAATTGGTCACTGAGAACTTTGAGAAGACCATTGAAATGATGTTCTATTAAATTAATACATTGCATCTTATTTATTATATAAACTATTTTATGTTGTCTATTAAAACTGATTAAGCTGGTCCAAAACAAAAAGAAAATAATTAATTTGGATTAATCAGAGTACTTTAGCAAATATTCGTAGGAACATTAACTTGTAGAATATGTAACAAGTTTGTTTTTATAAAATTATTAGTAAATTGGAGGCAAGGCCTACGGTCAGTCCGACCTTTGTTAATTACGTAAACTATCACTGTGATGACTAATGAAAAATGGAGTCTAAATTTCTTAACGCCAACACTCCTGCAATCAGTTCAGTCCCACATTGTGTAATGCACTCACCTTTCTGCTCCACAATGCATACATATGACAAATGCTCTTCTGGCATGTCCCGCAAAATTCTCTCAGTTTTTCTACATGAGGCTCACTTCACTCACATTGCCGGTGCATGGATTACACACATAGATTACACATCAATGCTGCAGATTCTTGCATTGCTTCAACTATTACAGTAAAACCGTCACAGCATATGAGAAAATGTTGTTTTGAGCTCAGGCAAACACTATAGGAAGTTGCCTAACAGACTAAGGGTTCCGGACCGATGTTTGTCTTACAAATGTTTCTTGACGTTATCCCAAATAATATGCGGCATTTATATTTTGTAGTACAGTGAAACCTGCCTATAATGGTCACATTTGGGACTCGAGGAAAATGACCTTTATAGACAGGTGGTCTTTTTGTCCAGTGTGATTTCTATAGAAATTGTCATTTTGGGGTTACGAAAAGTGGTCTTTATACACAGGTGGCTTCACTATAGAGGTGGCTGCTAATACAGGTTTGACTGTACGTGATTGCAATTTGATTTCAGGATGATGGTTGCAGTGCTGATCTTCCAACTGTTGATGATTGGTGTGTTCTCCTTGAAAGGGGCATATACTCAGCTTACTCTCCTTGCACCTCTTGCTGGTGTCACCGTTATCTTTTGGTCATTCATGTCTAATCATTATGACCGGGTGACGATTTCCACTGTGCTTAAAGACCCCTCACAGCTTGATGATGTTGCAGAAAATATACTGAAGGTTTGTTCATTTTATAATCACGTTCTACGTTTGCATAGTTGAAACCATGCTAGCTAGATGTGAAGGGAAATCTTTAGTTTATCAGATTAAATGATTGTTTGATCATTCGATGGTATCATTCATACTGAATTGCAGTTTAACGGATAAAACTGGAAAAACTTTTGTCAAGCAGTTTTGAGCTCGACAACTATCCCATATTTGTGTTAATAGGTTTTGATAAGGGACACTCGAAGCAGCAAAACATTTGAAGCAAAGTTGCTTAGTTGTAGGGTTTCTGTTTCACTGTTGTATATGTAGGATTTGAACGGGCTTGCTAGGGCCAATTAATAGGATTGACTTGTAGTGTGTATTAAAAATTCTTGCAAGATCTGCAAGAAATGAGCTAACGAAGTTCCCCGCAAAGAAAGTGGGTGGATGGCATTCCCCGCGTCCCCCTCCAAGTCATCACTGGATGCCTTCACCTGACAATGGTGCTGCAGGCGTACCATTGCCTAATACTAGCTAGAACTTGAAGATGGAGTTGGGAACAATGTTTGTCAATTTAACATTTACAGGAAGTCCAGGAATCCTACCAATGCAAGGCCCGTCTACCCAGCATGCAAGAGACTAGCAGTGATCGCTATGAATATGGCGCTGCTTGTTGTGATGAAAGCAAAGAGCAAACGAAAGCAAATGGCAGCGAGGTAAGTGATCTGACATATGCAATCAAGCGCAATGCAACTGTTGCTTGTAACAATCATTTTCTTGTTGAAAATTATAATAATAAGCGGGTCATGATATTAAGAGGGCGCAAGTAATTGATTTGGAGTTATGGTTAGGGTATATATAAAATAGAAATCAATATTAATTTATTCCACATTTTTGTGCGATAGTGCTCAATGCAACAAGACAGAGCTGTTTATTAAAATCTATATTTAATTATGTAAAAGTACATCAATCAATTAATGATGATTTGATCCAAGCATTCTTAATAATTATAGTACTTATTACAAAAGGCAGATACAGTCAAACCTGTATTAGCGGTCACCTCTATAGTGCAGCTACCTGTGTATAAAGGCCACTCTTCATAAACCCCAAAATGACACTTTCCATAGAAATCAACCTGGACAGAAAGGCAACCTGTCTATAAAGGTCATTTTCCTAAGGTCTGTATATCTGTATATCAATCATAGCTTGATGATCACAACAGCGTAAAACTTTTTAGTAGCAAGAACTTGTGTCATCTCTGACACCAACTATAATTATATTTCCATATACAGTGAATGCGGATGTTATGCAATCGACTTTATGCCAAATCTGCCTTTATGTATGCAAATATTCTGCTTACTAAAGCTTTTTGCATACATGGTAGTAGCGTTCACTGTATAAAATTTTCGTATGTGTGATGTGCACTGTAACGTATGTAGCCTACTGTGAGATTTAGAGTCCATTAATCTTGCCACGAGACCTTTCTCTGGATTCATAGCTTTGCAACATTTGTTTTTGATATAATGTAAATGTCACTTTGTTTATCGAGGGTAAGCCAATAGCTTGTCACCCTTGGGGCCCTGGGCAATTAAAACCACAAGAGACATAACAAATATACGTTTCGGCTCAGCCGGGAGTCGAACCCAGGACGTTTGACTGGCAACTCCATATACTAGCCCCTAGACCCCACTGATGTCACTCTGTAAATCTGTTTGTTGTTCTTTCAGTTGGTACTCAGTGAATCTTCATCCGAGATCGAACATCTGTCAACCTCTTCCAATGCTTGCCCACTCCACGCCAGGGCATTACAAAGAAGTTCTGCTGAGGGGATGGAACAAAAAACCACTGTCGACCTTTGAGATTCTATTGTTATGTGGTGGCGGCACGTCGTGCAGTTTTATCAGTTTTAATTCTTGATTAGAGATATATTTGTTGGATAACATTACCTACTTTTAGAAAACTAAGGAGTTGTAATTTATTCCATTACAAACTATGACGATGAACTTCATGATTCTTTGATAAAGTTCTATTTATACTTTGCATAGATCTATGAGCGACAAGATGCAATATTTGTTGTCAGTTTCAAGAACTATTTAATTCACGTAGTATTAGTAGTTGATCTATGTGGTAGATTATACGACTGTTGTCTTTTCCTCCCAGTTTGGTGAGTTTGTTCTCGTTGTTTTTAAATAAATCTTCGCGCTCTTTTGTACTACAGTCGAACCTGTATTAGCGGCCACCTGTACAGAGCAGCCACCTGTGTATAAAGGCCACTCTTCATAACAACAAAATAACACTTTCTATAGAAATAAACCTGGACAGAAAGGCCACCTGTCTATAAAGGTTATTTTCCTCAGGTCCCAAAGGTGACCGTTATAGACAGGTTTCACTTGATTGCATATATTATTCACCTTGACATGTCTCAGAATGGCAGTTGGATCTTGTACAGGAGCTCGTAATTCTATTGCAGTAACTAGCAAAGGCTCATTTAAAAAGAGTGTGGGCAGATGCGGTGAAAATACTGTTGACTTCGAACATGTAGTCAGATACTTTTCCGGGGAAAGTCTTCCGCACTTGACATACTTCATTGCTGAACAGGAGGAATTTGACATTCAACACCTTATACTGTAGGCGGTGGTTGTGGCTGTATGTAGACAGGAGGACAAATACACACGAAAGACGTGTTCTATTTAGGGCTCATACGTCCACTTATATTAGCTTCTAAAATTGATTATTATTTAGTTTATTGTCTGCAATGCCCCGCCCCCTTGGCTAATTAAGCCTACAGAATTGACTGGATACAATTTCAAGATATCGTTGTAGCTTGCATAACTCAAAACTGGCCAATAGTACAATATTTATGGTTTTTGCTGTGTATGTCAATATGATGCCATTTCTAATAAAGTAATGTTTTCGAACAGTGAAAACATCTTGTTTGCAATACATTGGCTCTAAGCATTCGCGACCAAAAGACGAGAATTTCGAGAAACAATGCAACGTTTGATCATTAACGCGCAAGTGAGTAATTTCTGGGCACAAGATAGATCAGTCCAGAAAGCAGGCCCGTCAATTTTGTTAATATTAAATTATCCCTGCATAATCATCTTTATGGTACTTGAGGGAGATGTTTGGTTGGGTGATCCTTTGAAAGAGCAGTGATGTGTGCATGCTCCATGAGTCCACGGGGGGCACAGACGGGTTTCACGCCTGCAGAGAGTTTGACAGAAATATTTTGAAGCTCGAGGAAGCACATGTTCTCCAACGTTGTCAAAACGATTGACCTGAAACGAAATGTTCTTTAATTGATCGCAATTGAAAGCAGCTGTGAGTGCTCGATACATTATGGCAGGGAGTAATTCAACTATAGCTGGGATCAACTTAAACAATCCGACAACAACATTTGCCATCGTTCTTGTTGTCTCGCTGCTGCTCTTCGTCTTCACATTTAGCTTATTTTGTTGCTTGAGGAAGAAACTACGGAAGATTTATTATCCAAGACAATATCTTCTTAAGGAAGAGTATACACTTGGGAAGTATGCTAAAGCGTTCTTTGCCTGGGTCATGCCTGCTTTTCGAGTGAGCGACGATGAGGTTTTTGCAAAGGCGGGATTGGATGCTGTCGTTTACCTTCGGTTTTTGAGGCTGTGCTTCAAAATCGCCCTATTTACATTGCCATACGGAGTGTTGGTTCTTATCCCTATCAATTCTCAAGGTGAAGTTGGCTTCTCTGATGGTCTTACGAAAATTAGCATGTCGAATATTGCCAAAGGATCTATGAAGTTATGGGCGCATTGGGTTGCCGTTTGGGTCTACAGTTTGTTGATCTTTTACTTGCTGTATTTGGAATGGAAAGCATTCATTTCATATCGTCAAGCGTATTTATCAAAAGGACTTGCCAAACAGTTTGGAATGTTACTGACTAACATACCAGATATGGTGAGTTTATTTTATCCTGAGGTTTGTATTTTGTTTCGAAGAAATAATTGTCATGAATTATGAAACAAGCTCAGACAATTTTCTCGTATGGCTGAACACACAACAAGTATCGTTATACGTGATTAACCTTGAGTTGGTTCTCTACCACAATGCTTCTGTCTTTTTCCCCGCACGACCAATCTGGAACAACACTCGATTGTTACAGTGGGTGTATCTGTGCCTTCGAATATGCTCTGCCTGGAGGATCTGCCAGCAAAAGACAAATTAGGATTGTCTAGACCATAACCATGGTCCTAATTAGTTCCTTACCTATCTAGAGTTACCAGACCACAGAGTCAAAAATACAGAACATTTGCAAAATTGGATAGAAATATCTAACAAAAGGAACTAAAATTTGCCCCACATATTGCATAATATCTATATTATTATTTCACAAGTGTCTGTCTGTATATTTGTTTGTTTGTTTGTTTGTCTGTTCAAAACCAGGCA
>OFHS01003542.1:0-16250 GCA_900245855.1 Calvadosia cruxmelitensis | reverse complement strand
AGTTGCCCTCCCTTGGAATAATATTGGCAAATGCTGCCCTCCCTTGCATGTGTTGCGCAATGGGTCCAAACCCCTTTGTTTTGCCATTGTCTCTGCCCGCAAAGCAGTATCCAAAAGGAATTTGGTAACACGAAATGAAGAAGAAGAAATAATTTCTCCCCCCTCCGCATAGACTCCAGGTTACTATGGTAACCGTGAGTCAATTAGGCCCTTCTTGGGTAAAGTGCTTTAGGCCCTCTCAACGATTAAAACGGCACTGATAATGATCCCAATGCATCAAGTGTTGAAACATTACCACCAGTCCACCTCTAAATAACGTGATATAAATTAAGGGACAATTATAACCGTGCAAATACATCTTACATCAGTCCCCACCTAATTCAACTGAAAATTCATAAAACTGCTTCAGCTTGCCAACGAGAGGAAGCACTGCCGTCCATGCCATCTCCTGAAGATCATCGTCGCGTGCATTAGCTATTGCCTGAAAACAAACAAACATCAAAATTTAAAAGTAAAATAAACAAGAGCAAGAGACTGAGTGTTCCAACAAGTTTGAGGAATGCAGTGTTTCTGTCTCAAAGTAAAATACCACGTAAGAACAGCCAGAGAACAAGGTTGACAGGATAAACAACAGGAAAAGTTGTGCTGTCAAGACCGGTGCCAAGTCTCAAGGATTTGTGTTGCCAGAAATTGCATGTCACTCGCCCAAATCATGTGAAACAATGTTCAATATTAACTTCACTCTCATTGGTGTATATGAAAAAACGTCTGGCTTCTGATTGGCTACAGTGAGTGCGATGTTGGGAGTCGTTTTTTAAATGAGTTCACTCGTCAACGATATCATAGATGCTTTAGGCCCTTTCAAATTGACCAAGGCTAAATTATACTATAATTACTATATCAAACATAACATTACATACTGGCTTGCGATATGAAGCACACGGTTCTATGCTGATCGCCATTGAATACTAACCCTGGTAAATAGAAATTGGCCCCTAAGAGTGGTTTAGGCCTTACCTACACTAAAATGCCGTCCTGGACGAATGCAAAATTGATCTCAACTGAAATTGTGGGTATAGTAACAAGAGAAATCTGTGGATAAATGCTCCCGCATTTCTTATCAAACTTAGGAAACAAGTCAAAAGTAGCAACACATAACCAATCAGATAGTTAGTCCTTAGCAGGCAACCAATCAGCAATTGGTGAAGCGACTTCAAGTCTTAATTTAATGGTTTTACTAACAGGACAGGGGTTAATTACAGATATGACGAAGAGAAAAAGTCTGTGGAAATCCACTGAAAATTGTCATTTGCATAAGTCGCTAGATCCCGTTAGAAACGACGCATGGGGTAAATTTGATACGGACCAGGAATAGATTGAACAGGTATCTCAATGGGTATATAAAAACCAAGATTTGCTATCAGAACTGAATTTGCTCCAAACACGTCAATACGCCACAATGAAACCATATAACAGCTACCATAGCAATCAAATTAGCAGCATTAAAACTTGACAGAATTTCGAAGATTTATCCTGGTCAAGTTGCTATGAAAATTGTGGCTTCTACGGGCCAGCTTTGTGTTACTACCAAGAGCATGCTCTGAAGCAAATTGTTTTATCAATGGTGTTATCTGTGGCATGCTTCATTGTTCTCACTCTCAGTAATGTGTGACAATGTCTTTCATCCTATTCTGAAATTTGGTTCTCACCTCTCGAATAACTTCTCCAGCCCCTGGGTAGTTTTCTAATTCATGTAAAATCGTTGGTGCAACTTCTAAAACGCTGTTCACCACTTCGTAAACAGCCCTTTCTGCTTCCGTTGGTTCAGCATCTGCAACAAGATCCACAAAACGAGAATTAAATGGAATAAATGCACCGGAGAGATTATGAGCTACCGGTAGCACAAAGTTGCAGAGCCAGGATTATTCAAAGCAATTCAAACGTCAATTATTTTTTGTAATTGAAATCTTGTAGAAGATTCGGAAATTTTAGGAAATATAAAATTCTGCTTGCCAGTCAAAAGCTATCATTCAAAAGCTTGTTGCAGTTATTAAATAAGAGTGCTGTTTATGTCTTGTGGTATGCTGCTTCCCCGTGTTTTTGTCTAAATTTTGCTCTAAAGACATACGAGAAGATAGCCCTACTGTCTTTTATTGATGCTGCGTATCTCAGAATGATTTAGAGCTGTCAAATAATCGAACTTCCAAATTCAATCAAACGGCATCCCTACTGGTTGACGACTTGACAGATTAGGATACAGATATAGTCAAACTTGTAACAACGGCCACCTCTATAGAGCAGCCACCTGTGTATAAAGGCCACTCTTCGTAACCCCAAAATGACACTTTCTACAAAAATCAACCTGGACAGAAATGTCACCTGTCTATAAAGGTCATTTTTTTCCTCAGGTTCCAAACGTGACCATTACAGACAGGTTTCACTGCAATAGATCGATCACAAGCTATGATCTGCCAGTCAATATCAATACACATTTACATACATCCGCTCTGATAGCAATCCACAGAAGCAATTTCGAAGCAAGCAACTTGAATAAATCGAAAGCAATAAAAACAAGGCCCAACACTGACACACAAGGAGGCAATGGGGGAAACTTACTTTCAAAGTCTAGAAATAAATCCGAGTTGGAAGTCTCAGATGGCCTTGTTAGGGCACGCAAGAGGTTTCCCATGCCTCCACTTTCTACACAGCTCGCCTGCAAATGTCAAAGTCCAAGCAATTATTATAAGCAAAAATCAAGGAAGCGAGCAAAAATGAATAATTGCAAGTGGGGCGGAAAAGTGACTTTTGAAGCCTAAATTTCAACAAACTTTGAGAACTTGAAAAGCCTGCATTGCCTAGCTGCCGCAATTATAAAATGCCAACTTGGCTTATGCACATATGACGTTTAAAATTAAAATACATCAAATGGATAAACTGGGACTGTGCTTATAGACGGTAATATATAAAGAGCTACAGAGGCTATTAAATTTCCATAATTGATTAACATTTGGCACTGAAAATTATTATTGAAACATTGAGAAAGTTGAATAAAAATATCAAGACTTGGACTTTGGACTTGCACGAGAAACGTACGCGAATCAAGTTGCATTAAATTAGCACTTCTAGCTTGGTCTTTGTCTCTTTGATAGTGAATCCTCAGAAATATCCAAATTTTGTGGGGAACCACGTATAGCAGTGGCCATCTCATCAAACTTTTACATTAGAATCCAGACTGCCAATAAGCATCCTGCGTCAGTTGCTATGAATGGTTTGGATTCCGTAATGACGTTGTCTTGCAACTGTACAATAAAGTCTCAAATGGGCTGGCTATTCATTGTTGCGGTCAAGGCTGTACGTATTCTTCATGAGTTACGTTACTTATCACGAAGCAGGGCATTGTCTTTCTTCAAAAGATAATTCCAAATTGGTCTGACTCTTAGGAGCTTAACAGTTTGCATGTGCCTCTTGGACGGAAACAATGCTGGAATGATATTCCGTCACAAGAATCCGTACGATCCGCTTGAAAAGTGAAACTAGTTTCTATTCTTTAGGTGGAGAGATATGTGCTCTTGCTGCGTTCAGTGGATGGACATTTTGCAACAGCGCATGGCCAGAGTGACGTCGCCACATGCAAAAGCATGCATACGCCTGAGTGGAATTTATGTACTGCGCGGCGGAGATCTCCGCCGCGCAAATCTGGCTTGCTGAATCCGCAGCCGCGCAGATTCTGAGAACTGAGCTCAGCTGCAGACAATTTCTTCAGAAAAACAGGCTCTGTCCGCGCAATCCTTACTGTAAGTTTGTTATTTCAGCTGATGACCGCGGATGGACCGCGCATTTTAGTCACATCAACGAGAGGCCAAACGCGCAAAATATTTCGGAAAATTTTTCTCCGCCGCGCAAAATACAAAGATTCCAGTCTGGTGCATACGTATGAATCTAGTGGAAATCCGGTTTTATCGCACTGTCTCGTGTGTATGCCTAATTTTTGGCACTGCAAAACTACTTTTCAATGCATTAGGCCTTCTGCTCAGTTTATAGGCCTACATGGTTTGGTTTTGTTTTTCCCTCATATGACGTCAACAAGAGATTAGGTTCGTTGGACCTTCCACACATCAAGGAGTGGGAGAGGTGCTAGACAACTGGCGGGAAGAAATCTTGCATTTCGAAGAGATATTCTCTAAATAACACATAACCCCTTTGGGCCATAGATCAAACTGTATTGCGCATCCCAACATTACCGGTCCAGGAAACGAAAGGACAAAAATATTCAAAACAGATGCCCTTGGAGTTAAATCACCAGCAGAATTATTTACAGGAGAGCGCTGATGTTTGTTTCCATCTGATTGTTATTTATACGAGCTAGGCAGGTCAAAGCAGGTAAGCTAGTCACATAGGAGCACAACAAACTAAATCTAATCTTTACAAGCGATCAAGGAAGGAGATGTATGCACAAGGTTCGAGAAAGGCCAAAAAAGCGTATGCCTGTTCGCATGCGTTTCAATAAAATGTTACGCATCACTCCACACAACACCATTCTGCTGGCCACGAGGGTTCTCACTCGCGCCAAACAAAAACAGTTTTCACTTCCAGGCAGAGGCAGGATGCGGAAATTAATACAAAACGAAGATATCAGACCAAACCATCACCGAATTGAATCAGACACAGAGAGCAGGCAGTAGAACTCACCTATCACTCCATGTGCAGCAAAACCAAATAACGTTTAGGATGGGATGTGAACAATCCTGAACAGTAGACCAACTGTAAGCCAAAAGTTACCAAAGCGGACACTCGACTTGAGCTCAAGCTATCCGTAAGAAACGCTTCGTGCATCCAGATTTCACCAGTTTTTGAAGCGGTAACCAATGTCTAATGCTGATAAGGTATGACCGCGTGGTTTGTCAGTGTTTGAAACTCGTTCAGTATGTAGTTGAAGTGCAGCTGGCCTGCTTTACTTGTCTTTCCGTTGTAAAGTCCTGAAACCTCCGCAAGAGAGAGATGTTTCGCTGTGCCGCAGTTCAAACGAAGAGAGGCACACCCAGCCCACAATCCATTGCAAACATTAGAAAGTGACCATACGAGGCACTGGAGGGCAGTCGTAAATCATCAGAAAATGTTACATTATAAATATTGATATCGAAATATCATCATCACCAATATAAATATCATCATTATCAATTATTATCGATAATTGTTAAAAATTGTTTCATTGTTTGAAAAGTAAAGATGCAATTAATAGTATTTGATCGGATCAAGGTGAAAATCCGACTAAATTTTCTCAAAGATCCGGATAATAACAATGATGATCTCACTAGTCACTACGACATAGCATCAGAGAAGGTCCGAAGTGATAGATGCTCACTCCGGATCGGATTACGCTACGGTGTCGGCATACACAGTTATAGGTTTTATTTGAAATTGCCCGCATCTACTGTACAGTACTTTACAATCAAGCTCCAGGTCCAACTATTTCCAAAGATAGGCAGTCCTTCGATGTCGACAAATTAATTCTACATTCGCTTCGGCTTCGAAATTTATGGCCAAAATTAATTAGCCTTGAGATATTTTCGATCGCTTTCTGTCAGTGTCCTATCAAAATATTGTCTGATGTCCTGAACCGATAGGCAAATCACTCAAAAATGTCGTGCGATTTCCTAAAACGGGAAATTGGCATTAGAATCTCCTTAAAATTAAGCCAGAAAATTTCTCTTGAGAAAATATGCCAAAAACCTCCAGCCAAAAAAGAAAAAGAATTACAAAAAAATCGAAACAAATTGTGCAAGAATATCTCTGTCTTGCCCCAAGTTTGACAACGCCACTCCAATGGGCACGCCAGGGTCTCCAGCTTATCACGCTGTATTAGAAGTTAGCAATAATCAAATGCCTGACTGAACTCGTCTGACCATGGTCTGACGAGCACTAATTTTCGACCATACATTCCTACGGACCTACGTTCCGTACCAAAGCGATGATCAAATTCTTGCGAGAATAGCCAAAAACCCAGGAATAGCTGCTACACAATGGCGTTGTTAAATTGCTTTTGAGAAAGAATGCGACAGCCGAGAGAAGCTCTGCAAATAGCACTTTTCATTTGACGGAAATGACAAATTGGTTTGTTTGCATCAGGTGTGCATTTGCATTGGCCTGTTGTTTGACTTATTTCAACAGGGAAGAGCAAATTTCTACGTCCCAAGTGCCAACCACAGGACTGTATGGTCCCAAACAAAATGTATGGACAAGACACAAACACAATACGCTTTCGTTGTTTTTGCGTAACGGACCGCAGTTTTGATACAATTTGCCTCAAATTTGAAGCGAAACTCACCGCCAACGTAAAGAAGAGAAATATCCCGCTAGGTGTGAATTGTAGTTTTAAGTCTGGAATTACTTGAACAAAAATGCTTTCTTGACCATTTTGGTTTCGGTCTTTCAAAGAAGGAATGAACAACATAATTGATTTATCCTCTAAATCAACCTTGCGTATCGTTGAACTTTCGCACAGCATCGGAAAGGAAGGAACACAGTTTATGGCTCAGCCCACGAACTTGTAAACTTATTTGGTTTGGTTTGCTATCGCTAATGCGTACATCCAAGAGATGTTACCGATCACAAATTTGTTCAACAGCAGGACACCAGGTAAGATTGCAATTCAAACGTTAGCGCAAAGCAATGTGACGCCTAGTCTAGTGTTGACAGAAGCCGAACATTTCTTGCTGTGACAGCTCACTCTGGCTGTTTTCACAGATCTTTCTGTCTGTGCTTCGGAAGACATCTTGTACCTCACGGAAGGGTGAAAACAAGCTCAAAACTTAACGATAATCGTCCTAATTTGAAGATTTGTGAAGGTAGGATAGATCAATTGTTTGTTTTTGTGTTATGTATATAGAGCTGACTTTCTCTTCATTTGCTTTCCTCTGCATCAAGCTGTCGATGAAGGTTTATAAATGACTGTCTGTCTTGAATCATGCTTGAATATGAAACGGAGCTGTCAGAAAGAAAGCACGTTCAATTTTTATACTTAGCTTAATGCATTTGTTGATTTTATAGTATGACATCTTTCGTTATGGTTGGAATTTACAGAAATGCATTCGTTTTGAAATGTAAATAACAGTACTTATTTGCTCGCGAACTGTCGTGCGGGCAGAGTTAGTTTCATTCTGAAAGTCAGCATGCATCAAGCTCAGTTTCGAGACCTACGGATATGCCAGAGTAATTCAAGAGAGAACCGTTCGATTTGTTTCGTAGAATGTCCGTTACTAACTGTCCGAATTTTTATTGGCCATGAGTTTACATTGCTGGTGAATTTGTTTGCATATTAATCGAGGGATTCGAGACCGTAACAAAAACAAATCTTTCACGAAGTTGCAGTTCATGGTTTTATTGTGTAACAATATTTCAAAGTCGAGATTTCTGGATTTCTGTTTTTGTCGTATTCACGATGTCCCATTCTGACCAACAAAGTTGTAATCTTTCAAGTACCTCTTCATTTTGTGCAAGTGGGAAGGATGGAAACGTCACAAATTAGAACGTTTGACGTAGCTGATACATTCCAGAGAGGAGAGTGTATTGCGCAATCAGTTGTAAACTCTAATCGAGAAATTTGTTGTCAAAAGCACGTGACCATCGGTGTCACGTGACACAAAGCGAAATTAATTACGAAATAGAGTGGTTTTGACCTTGGTTTTTGACCACAGATGGATTCGACAGCTGTGACTGTCTACTGAGGGGATGCGTTGTCTTTGAGACGTTGCCTTTAGCATGAAATGGGGCGCCACCAGAGGACCCCTTGTCTCATAGCTAACCAAAGAAGAAATTAATGTTTTAAGTTGTTTCACAAAACACGAACACTTTTCCTTACTCGAGCAATTCAAATACTCTCTCTTTGGATCTCCCTAACAAACAAGCAAATTTGTGCTTGAGGGATGAACCATGATCATATCATGTAATCAAATTATTTGTTCTTCACAATTTCTGTAATCAATTTTTTTGTATTTTGTTTATGATATGGTCTAAATATATACTCATACTCATACTCTTTCTTCAACAGTCAAATTGAACTTCTATGTCAAATTAAATATGGAATTTGTCACGTCTGCCGTTGCTAAAATGTTTGTCGATTCGTTAGTTCTATTTGACAAATGCATTACAGGTTGTCAAAATGAAATTTCACTTGTTTCTCATTTCATTATTACTTGATAAAATAAATCTATTTCAACGAATTTAATTTTACCGACAATAAAATCATAAATTTAGTAACGAAGTCTCTGATATGGTTTATTCAAAGTCGCTGTCTTTTCTTTCCAAATTTAGCAATCACTTCATTAAAATTTGATCAATCAATGTCAGCTGGGTACTTGGACGTGAAATTTTTGGAGATTATGTTTCTTTTTGTAATTACAAAAAGCCCTTGTTCCAATATATATTCAGCAACTCAGGATGAATGTCCGAGGAGGTTTTACAAGAAAGAGAACAAGTGCTTTGTTTACATGCCAGATTTTCTTTCTGTACACACCTGCCGAATTTCCAGAGAGATGTGTGCGACTCAGTTTTCAAGTAAGAGCAGTTTGCAGTCCAGGAAGAATATTGGATATTGGTTAGATTAAATGTTCTATTTTTCACCCGAAGTTATACATTTTGTGTTGGTGACGAACTTTGCGTGTGTAAAGGTGACAAACTGCTAGATGTTGACTCAACAGGTGAGACAAACTGACATCTGAGTCATCGAGAATTTTCAGCTAGTCGACTGCTACGTGGTGCAATCAAAATGATTGCTGAACGCGGAAGTTTCCTTATAGCGTTCATTTTATTGTGATATATGAAATGTTTTGCTACGGATGTTATTGCTGCGTAACGATGTCTCGAAGTTTATACCAAGGTTTGAAGGGAAAGCGATTTTAATGTCAGCTGGGTTGCAGTTTAGAGCTCAGACAAAGAGCGAAATATTTCACAAATGGTTCCAATGTCTGCACATTCTGCAATTAGCTGTTTGAGTAACATTTTCGATTTAGTCATTAGTATTTTCAAGCGTGCAGTCTGCAAATATATTTGATATCAGTTGCAAGTTTAATGTGATATTCTTTAGAAAAGATTTGTAACAGAAGGCCGCTACGTAAAATCGTGTGTTTTTTGTGTGTGGGTTTTTTCTTTCGTTGCGGATTTTATTCTTTAGATTTTCTTTAGCAAAATATGAATTTCATTACGTCTTTTTTGCAAATGGTGTCTCTAATTGCCATCGCTTCAAATAAAAATGCCAAATGTGTCGTTTTGTGTAACAACGGAGCAGATTATTTCGAAATCGCTGATTATTTATTTATGTTGTTTAGAAAGAGAGCAGCTCCTATAATGGATACTGTTACTCAAAGAATACATTCTTTAATTCATCAATTATAAAAACCTTTCCTTAGTTCAACCCGATAAAACCTCGTGGAGACAAGCATAAATCTTTTGCCAGCTGTGACCGTCTTTTGCCAGCTGTGACCGCTTCTTGCAGTAAATATTCTATCTGCTCCGTGGAAAAAGTTTATGTAAGATTATCTCCGATAAAATATATAATCAAAATATAATTCTAGAATTAAACAATTGATGGTAAAATACAATGATGATAACGGTAGAATTTTGATTTCTTTTAGGAGCTCGACGAAACTCCAGGAAGATGGCCCCGATATGTCGTGCTTTGACTTTCATCTCAATTGCTCTGACAATCCCCTACGCTCGTGAGTCGTAAACAGCATAAAACATCCAGATAGCTATGTTTTGATAGTGGAGACAGTCTATCTTTGAAGTTGTGAAGGTTGTTTACGTGCTCATGACTACTTGTTTCCCCCAAGATGTGAGCCCCGGCCACATTATCGCTAAAACAAGCGTTTGTGAGTTGCGAGAGACAATATTTTTAACAAAAATATTTTTATTTAAACGATTTTGTACTATTCTTCATTTGAAACTTTGTTAGTTTATCTTTATTGTATTATTAATTACCACTCGTTTGTTTTTTGTTGATATATGTAGGATTATTATCAGAAGGTTCTTTTTAAAAAAATTGAAATTTATTGTCATGATACTGCAGCAAAAATAAATACTTTTTCATTCTATGCTTCGTTTTGTGTATTTTTAACCATTGTCCTGCTCATTAAATTAGTTAAACAAAGACTTGAAGTAGCTTTATGGATTGCTGATTGGTTGATGGCCAGGGACCAACTATTTGACTGGTTATATGTTGCTACTTTTGACTTGTTTCGAAAACGTGTATACACGTCAATAGCAGGACAAGGGTTAATCTATGTTTCTTTCATTTCTTCCAGTGTCTGCTAATTTCTCCATTGCTGGGTTCTTTGGAGTGACATCTCAAGATCCTACCGATCCAAAGCGATGCGCTGCGGATATCGATCACTACAAAGGTGTCGTCTTCTACGAAGCATTTAGTTATGCGTTACAGCTTGTCAATAACCAGAGTATAACTTACGATGGAGAACTTTATCTATACGGACAAACAATTTCTCCTTATGGTTACGACACTTGTCAGAGCAGTGCCATCGCACTGGGGAGAGTGCGCGCTGGTATCACGCAACAATTTCGAAATCGTGGTATCGGTATGATTGGTCCCCTGACAACAGCTGAAGCAGCCGTTATGGGTCCAATACTTTTCCTTTACAATATGCCAGCTGTAAGCTACTATGCTGATGGTATTAATCTTGATAACCGATTGATGTATCCCAGCCTCTATCGTACGGTACCATCGTCGCGTTTCCTATTCGAGGCTATCCTCGATTTGATACAAGAATTCGGTTGGAAGTATGTGACAGTTGTAACATCACGCGGAGACGAAGGCCTGGAACGAGCTACGTATTTTGAAAAAATGGCTTTGAAACGGGAGATTTGTGTATCACGCATGGTCAAACTTCCGGTTGTACCAAGCGGTTTGTGGTACAAGAATGCCGTAGATGCGATTCGGGAAAATGACAAATTGACAGTTGTCATTCTGTTCACGACAACATTGGATACTGACAATCTATTGATGACGGCTAAAGCGATGGGTGTACATCCAGGAGATTATACATTCATCGGAGATTTTGATTGGAACGTTAATCGATATTTAAATCCAGTTGTCAAAGACATGTTTCACGGATCTTTAATTGTCGGCTACAGAATCAGAAAGAATTACGATTTTTGGGAGTATTTAGTCACGAGGAAAGCCGACGCTAGCTCGTATCCTTTTTTCCGACAATTCTGGTATGAAGTCTTCGGCTGCGTCGTTAAACCTTTCCCCGGCTATGCGAACTGTACGGGAAACGAGAGCCTGAGTATGTTACGCCCATTGGAAGGACATGTGCCCGTTCATTTGGTCATGGAAGCCGTCTTTACTCTCACTTGTGGCTTCCGGCATTACCTGCAAGAACTGTGCCCATATCGTGTGAATAGGACCGAATGCCTTGGAAACGAGACAATGACGGGTGGGAAATTAAGTGGAGACCACATCTGGCTTGGGGTTCAGAAACACTTACAACGCGGGAACCAACTGAAATGTCCAATGCATGATTCAGTGAAATTTGACTCATTCGGGGCGGGCCCAGCACATTACGTCATCTATAATGTGCGAAGTAAAAACAACAACATGAATCTTGTGGAAGTTGGCAATTGGTCAAAAGACCTAACGAGTAATAGCACAATTAATTACGTGAAGAAGTTCCATTTGTCGAAAGCATCTATCACCTGGATGAACAATTCGATTCATCCCCCACAATCACTTTGTTCCGTTTCTTGCGGCCCTGGGGAAATCTCCTTCACCGATGCCTCAACAACGAATCCTGTTTGCTGTTTTAAATGCCGAAAATGCGATCCGAACAGCGTGGTCGTGAACAATACATGCATCGTATGTGACAGCAAAACGGAAATTGCTGATATTCCAGCTGGAAAATGTCGTTTATTGCCGTTGATAGAAATCGATCCAGGCAGCGTTCTCTCCATTGTCGTCATCTTATTTGCAGTTCTTGGAGCTGTTTTTACTACAATTCCAACAATTATATTCATATACTACAAGGATACAAGGTTTGTCAAAGCTTCTGGAAGAGAACTTTGCTATGTCATGTTTGCTGGTATTTACGCTGGGTTTTTATTTCCACTTGTCTTCCTTGCACCCCCGTCGAACGCCGTCTGCAAAATTCAGTACCTTGCATCCGGTGTCTCGCTTACGATATTTTACGCTCCTCTCGTTTTGAAGTTAAACCGGGTTTATCGTATCTTCGAAAGCGCGCGAAGCAAAATCAAACGTCCTCCACTCACAAGCCCCTTGTCGCAAGTCATGATGTGTATCGGAATCATCGGCATCCAAGGCCTGGTCGCTGTCAGTTTCATGGTTTCCAATGGCGACACTTTACAACATGTCCTCAACCCAAGAAATGACATCATTGTGGTCACGTGTCGTTTTGATATGTTTATGCTAGCTGTCAATCTCACGATTAGCCTCGTTCTCATCATGATGTGTACATTTTACGCTTTCAAAACGAGGAATTTCCCAGCTAACTACAATGAGTCAAAGAGCATTGGGGCGACTATGTACGTCACTTGTATATTATGGGCTATTTTCATAACTGCGTATTTCTTCACTACAGACACGAACGGGAAATTCACCAGCTCATACATGACTGTGATTTTCGCTTCCGTCATTTGCTATATTACTCTCTTTGGAATATTTGGACCAAAGATTGTCTTTATAACGAAACGGATTCGTGCTCGGGAGGAAATCGATTGCAAACCGACAATGAACACTTTCGTTTCTTCAACGGTTCCTAGCAGCGTTGATTTGTCGAAGACTGTTCGAATAAATTACGAGGAAAACACGAAGCTGACCCGAGATGTTGGCACGGAAACCGACGACTTGTTCTCCTTAAATTGGCTGTAAATATGTCAATACCGAGCGCTTTCTGCTGGAGATAGGAACTAGTGCCACAAATTCAGAGCAATCGGAAAACGATGCCAAGATGACCGAAGCAAGAATATTTTTATAAGTGCTTTAGTTTGACAATCGCATATTATACACGATTTGTATAATTATCGTCTTTAAGGAAGCATCTCATCTCTTGCCAATTAATTTGCAATGATAACAATTTTCAAAATTCTGTAGATAATTAATTTAATTTTGTAAAATACATTTTCATGAAAAGCATTATCATCTACAGTCAAACCTGTATTAGTGCCACCTGTATAGAGCAGTCACCTTTGTATAAAGGCCATTCTTAATAACCCCAAATTCACCCTTTCTGTAGGAATCAACCTGGACAGAAAGGCCACCTGTCAATAAAGGTCATTTTCCTCAGATCGCTGAGGTGACCGTTATAGACAGGTTTTACTGTATTGCTTTAGGGTGGGATTGTGGAAACATCAGATATATCAAGTTTCACGAGCTGCCACTTTAGGGGTGCTGTTTCAGCAGTGAAAGCAATCATCTATTTAAGGGTATACAATAGATCTCGGGCAAATGTGTTAATCATTTGTTCTCTCCAATGAATTCTACTGATTATCTTACACGACCTTGCATGTAGATGTGTGTGTCTTCGGTCGTGAGATAATTATCATTCAGGAACGAATGCAATGTTAGATAGTCCTCTAATCTACAGGTGAATCATAATGAGTTAATACATTGAGAAGAGAAAGAGGTTGAGTAAGCGAGGCTAGCTCACCCAAGGGAAACAGACGACACCTATAAAGCGCGTGTCTGTAGCGTAGCCATTAGCCAGTTAGATTGTACTTACAGAATGAATGAATTTCCTTTCCCTATTTACCACATCTCTATCCTCGTATTCATGTAAATAACCTCGTTTTTATCTCATTAGCATATTTCTAATTTCCATGCTTTGATTGACAGTTGTATGTACTATAAAAGCCTTTACTGATTCAATGTGAATCAGAGAGAGAATTAACAGAAAACCAGAAACACTCAGCTGTCTTTCCATAACGACTCCATATCGTTATATGTCTTCTCTTCTGGCAAGATGTTCCTGATTTTTATATGTCTGGATTTCATTTATTCAAATTAAGTGTATCCCTTTTGATCAAAATGAAGAGGAAGTCGTAGTGGTGCAGTAACTAAAATTGTTTGTTGACATGTCGGTCAGGTATCCAATTTCTGTCCTCTAGGATCTCTTTCCTCCACCGATTTAAATCGTAAATAATTGGTTGATTTTCTGTTGCTCAATTGTGCCACCAATTGCTCCAGAATCTGCTTGTTTCCAAGGTGGCATATCTGCTTCTGTCTTCGCCAATGTAGTCTACTTGCAGACGAATAATGTTTTCGGTGATATAATCACTTCGTTTGGAATATTTGTATAGCAAAGATAATATTCATACATTTATATAGATGTCCGTAATGGGACGATTTGACTGTCAATGGAAGAAGGATGGTTTCAGCCTGCATACAGACATACAGACATGCCCCTCAACTATTTCCACTGTTGCTTAGCATCAGCTAATCAAGAGAGGCAGACTAATCATCAACCAATTATAGATCACACTGCAATGAAGTTAGAGCATAGCCTATGGTTAGAGCTATTTTCCTTGGGTTACAGCTTACAGTACAATGTAACTCCGTTATTATCACCTCGGTTAATATCACAACTTGGTTATCATCAAATTTCGAAAACAGCATAGCATTATAACGATATTTCCAGTATTATGAATCTGCAATATAGTAAAATCGCATTCACATTCTGACAAACAAATTTAAATGCTAAAAAGTACAATATTAGCCAAGTTAAATTAAGCTGTGAGATGTACAATTTAATTTTTTTTGCAAGCTTTCCCAAGCACTGAAGGTGGCTACAATGCTTGCATGAAACAATGATCTGGCAAGCTATGATTTGGTTGTTGCTTTTCGGTAAAGTATGTATTGCTTGAATTCGCTTTTCGAAAGTTATGGCTTTATATCGGTATCGGTATCCGCCGATAGTTACCCTTTGTCGGCATCCGGTATATTGTATTGGTATATCTGCGAAAATCTCTATCGGCTCAATCTTGAATCTCTTGAAGTAAGAAGAGTCAAGTTTGACTTGCATATGGCATATAAAATTTTAAACAATCTGGTTCATCTACCAATGGATGATTTATTTACATACGAAGTCAGCAAGTTTGCCATGCGTGGTCATTCCATGAGGCTGAATAACATGCCAGTCCGTGCAAATGCAAATAATTTTATCCAGAACTTCTTTTTCTCCCGTGTGGTCCCATGGTGGAACGATCTACCTGATGATGTTGTCAATGCGCCAACATTGCCTTGTTTCAAACATCGTTTAGACAAAATAAATTTAGCAAAATGCTGTAAACTTTTATAGGCTGTATGTAAGTGACATTTATATCCTGTATTTGCCTTTCGTGTCCAATTTACGGAAAATATATCAAATCAAATTAAATCAAATCAAATCATCCTTAACTACGAACTCCACTTTTCACTAAAAAAGCTGAAGGATCACTTCATGAGCCTATACTATACCAACTGTACGATCAAAAGCTGCTTTATGATCTGTGACTGATTCCTCCTTTCTTTCTCTCTCGTTCATCATCTTTATCTTTTATCTTGTTTACTTTCCGCTAGGTAGTGACTCAATGTGCATCTACTCTCATTGTAACCAGCTTGTATACTGATATGAAATTGTTATCACTTTCAGTTATTTACTAAAATCTAGGGTCATCTAAACAAACAAGCAAGTTTGCTTACAATAATCGCATCTGTCAATTATAATCATCTTTATTCATCTATGTATCATTGATGTGTAATATTGTATCTTAAATTGCATGTATGACTTATATGATGAAGAAACAAACAAACAAACATACAAACAAACAAACAAAACAAACAAACAAACAAACAAACAAACAAACAAACAAACAAACAAACAAATAAACAAACAAACAAACAAACAAACAAACAAACAAACAAACAAACTAACTAACAAGCAAACTAACTGACTAACCAACTAACTAGCTAAGCAACAGTTACTAACTAACTTCAAATTTTGCTGCATTATTCTTTAACATCGATTGCTATATGCTTTTTAGAAATTTACAATCCATTAATTGATTCTGCTCAAGACAGATTGAGAGCCATGAATCTGTTTCACGTTGACATTAAATTTTGGAAGCAAACTGGCCGTTATGAGCAGGTGACCTTTATGAACAGTACTGCAGATCCACTCTGTATTGATCATCTTGCAAAGGAGTCCATCTCTTCCAAGCGAGGTAACTCCAGAGAAGGACAGCAGAAG
>OFHS01003541.1:2974-16642 GCA_900245855.1 Calvadosia cruxmelitensis | reverse complement strand
GAAATGAAAGGTTTCGAGCTGCCTTGCATTACCGACCACGTTCGTGACCTTGGTGTATTTTTATCACCTGACTTGAAATCGTCAATACACTGTCGAAAAATTGCCCGAAAAGCGTGTAATGTGGCAAATTACATACTTAAATCCATGATCTTCTCAAAACGAGGTCGTGATAGGAACGTCAAAAGAAAAGATTGCTAGGATCCATCCAAACTTGATAAAAAGAGCGGCCTATTTAAGATGCCGCAGCTGGCTCGCAATTTTCGAAAGCGGCACTAGCAAAGGATGTCAGTTAATAACGACTCTTGGAAATAATTATATGGATTTGCAACTGGATACTGCAGTGTGTTTTCGACAAAAAAGTTTCGTTGTGTGTAAATTCACTCTGTAAACGTTCTATACGTGTATTCAGATTGTTGAACTAGTTGTTCTATTAAAAACACATACTCAGTCATTCGATCAATAAATCTAGCCATCATATCGAAGCGGAATCCGAAATCGGAAATCGACTAATTTCAGATATACCTTGTTGCTTCAGCTCCGTCTTTGTATGCAACCCAGCTGCCACTGCTACTCGTCCATGTTAAAGCGATGTGATGCCACGTGCCGTCATTAGCCTCAATACCAAGTGAAGTAGTCTTGTTATTGATCGTGAAATCAAATGATCTATAATCTGTAACAACTAATGCGTTGTCTTGGAGCTTGCCACCTGGGATTTGCACTGCATAAGAGATTGGTGTGCCGGCATTATGCTCGTCGTACGTCCGCATCCAGAAGGTGACAGACACAGCCGACATGGCTTGTCTGCCTCTCAGTGATGAGTAAGAAACCGATCGACGAGAGGTTAATATTAAGTCGAAATCGTGCGACAGTTCTGGAACAGAAAGTAGAACTGTTCTTAAGATATGTAACATTCTAATCAAGCAATTGCATTGAAATTGTTGTAAACGCAAATTAAGTACAGACATACATGGAATGTCTTTCTCCATGATCAAATTGCAAAAAGGCATCTTCAAATACCTACCACATCTACCCCGTAGCCCCCTTCTGTTGAGGTGTGGAACAATCGCTACCAGAGTGCCCCCACATTGTCTCATCGACTTCTTGGAATCAATGACAGATTCTCTGCCCCCTGGTCATAATCTAGATCGACGTAGCCGAGTTAAGCTTAACCGTATTCGCACTGACGTTGGACATTTTTGGGGAATAATGTACCAGTGGAAATTACGGGACCATCCGGAATTTGACTGCATCTCCCTTTTTCAGTCCGCCATGCACGTAATTGAGGCTTCTTCCTTACACAAAAACACGAGACGGCTTTTGCAGCATTGCTGCACTTGACCAACTTACACGGGACTGGCTGCAACAGCTACCTTTGGGACTGTGACTATTTGTTTTTGCACAAATATTTTACGTTGTATTCTGGCAATTACACGCACGAACGAGTGATCAAATGAGCAGTAGACAAAGGTATATCGTTTTAGGGCAGTTAAAGAAAAGCCTAACATCCAAAATACTTAGGAGTTCTACCGTAATCTGTTGTCAAATCAAGCCAATAAAACCCATGCTAATTTGGGCAAGCTCCGTGAACTCTAAGTGATGGCGTATCGACTTACTTTTCCTTGAGTTTGGCTGTTTGTTTGCTTTATCGAGCTCTGTTACGCAACAGTGCATTTGAGTCGCAAACAGGGATTTTCTATTTTTCTGCCGCAAAAGTTACTTTCTTCCAATGTTTGCAAAACTTTCTCGGAATTGTAATCTTACAGTATGTATCCGTCTAACTGTATATTTTTTCTGAATACATCTCTAACAAATTCCTGTCAAACCGCGCATGTGAACATGTGCCATTAAGGCGGAGTGCGTGATGTGGAGCAATCTATCCAATACTTTTAGGAAAATCACGATGTAGCTCAAATCAGAATAAAAATCATCTCAACCTATTTGACAAATCATCTCAACCTATTTTCAAACTATCCTGGGTTGAGAAATCGGAAATAATTGTATTTTCGACGAATTTTCAGCAGCTAAGTAGTCGTCTACCAAACGAGCAGCAGAACATCGTTTGTTTGTCTTTTTGAAGCTATTTTAGTGGAACATGTAGCTCATTGGTGTCGGAGAAAAACACTTCCAGGATGAATTTTATTATACAATCGGTTGATGCACGTTGTGCAGTAGGTTATAATACGACGGTAAAGTGCTGACATCTTCTCGAATCTTTTCAGTCAGACTGAAACTAAAAAAGCAAGAATGGGGTCAGATAGCCCCAGGGAATGAATACGGTAAAGTCAATCCAGATGGGTTTAATTATATTCATTTCAAAGCTACGTGCAAGCAAAACCATTGCAGACATAAGTTGTTTGGGTTCTTCTAGAAAGAGCCATTGTCAAGAAACAAATAATAAGTACCGATCACGATAGAAATATGTTGCAAAACACAAGTGAAAAATAGTGGACATGTGAAATGAAATTTGAGTGGCCATTCCTGAAGTGACACAAATCGAATAAATGGTAGAATCTCAAAATCAGTAATGAGAGTAAGAAGAAAGCGATTTGCGGACTTAGTGACCTTTGGAGAGCCAAAACTAGCAGAGCATGTACATTCAACGAAAGTGTATCGAAAGCGTTCTCTAATTATCGTGTGGAGAAGCGAGGTCACGCTGATGCCGTTTCGTCGATACACGCAACGATGCACGTTTGATACCGTATATGTATCTACAACATTGCTCTAGATTCTTTCTTTGTGTAGTAATGTCCTCCTGGTCAGATCCTATATTTGTGGGATTGCTGCAAAGCAACTAGGAACCCTATCGTGCATCTGAATGGATGCTACAGGGTCAGTGGTGCGCAATTTCTGCTCATTGCGTCAACTATTCCATTGTGGTGTGCTGTCTTGAAGAAAATGTTTAGCTATGATGTAAATCGTGCCAGCACTGCTTCTGTTGAAGCTGAATTCCGAAATGTCAAACCTTGGACAGCTCCATGGTAACCGCTTGCCAATGGGAGCAGATGAATTTCTAGAAATTTACATATATACCCTTAAAGGAGCCTGGAATGGGTATGTAAGTAAAGGATCGACCGTTAGGGATAATAATTTAACAGCATCCATAGAATTTGAGAAATGTGCCAACACAAATTTTATTTCTGATATTATCGTGTGCCAAAATGTTAGATCTTCGTCAGGAACTGTAGCAAGGGTTGTGGTTGAAGGATTCACTTGTTTGACGGATGCTCGACACTAGATCCACGCTATGACGACGAGTCCCGGAGAATATGCGTGTCGATAGATGGAAATGAAAGGTTAAATGCTAGAGGGAAATAAGAGAAGATTAAGGAAGGAGGAGGAGGCAAGGAGCAGCAAAAGTCATCCAGAGAGAAAGTATGCCCGGATGCCACACACCTTTCTTTGAGGTTAAAGATTTGTCACATGGCAAAGATGAAAATAGAAGGCTGAATGCTAGACAGAAATAGGAGCGCTGTATCAAGAAATATCGTGACCTTGGTTCGTCGGTGGCTTTAGCGAGTTTTTGCCCAAGGTTCAAATGAATGTCGATGCAACTTTACCGAAACTTCCCAGCGTCTCGATGCCGGTCGATCAAAAGACGTAGTTGTTAGATAGAGAGGAGTATTATAATGTCTTTCTGCCTTCTGCTTCATCGGCTTTCCCTCGTGCTTGCTTAATCTAATGTTGCAGATTACTATTTTCCACTGTGTCCACACATACTGCACATTTACCTCCGCTCTATGGCATCTGTGTGAAGCCATCTGGCCTTTTCCCGTCATTTCTGGAGACACCAGATGGTTCCAGCAATGATGGGATATGTGTGGAGGCTAAAGACCTATGCAAGATGTCTTTCAGTGCGGGGCGTCTTGACCATTGGCCCGCCGATTTCTTGCAGGCTAACCCATGATAACCGTCATTTTGACTTCTGCTCCGCAGTTGCAGGTATGGGGTTCGCAGATTGGAAATAAAAGGCGTAGGGCTAAGACAATTTGTAGCTCAGAATCCGACAAGAAGAAACCAAGGGGTACTGAGGGTAGTGCCTGGAGCCATTCTCCTGATTATTTTGCTTGGACTGCAAGGACATGTGCCTTTTCAGTGTTAGTTTTGTACTGGGTAGAAGATTATGCATTTTATGCAAGATTCTAACTTCTGGAAGATTCAATATGGCCATTAGTGGAATGGTTTATCATGGTACATCAGAGGACGCACGCGACGTTGTGAGATGCAAAAATTTCAACCGTGGGGCGTTGACAAGATAGGAAGTGTGAAACCACTATCTCCCAGAAGACTCAAATGAATCGCGTAAAAATTCAGAGAGCTTATCTGCTGCATAAGACGAGGTTGAGCAGGATTGGCTCAAGATGGTGAAATATAAAATCACCTTGCGCCATCACGTATCGCTGGCAGAGCTTGCCTAAACTTTGCCAGGGCTATATTCGATTGATTTGATAACAGCATGCGCTCCTAAGCATTTCGAAAGTTCTATTTATGTACCACTGCAATGTCACTTACTTTTATCACAATATTTCCCACTGTACGACGGGGCGCAATTGCACGAGACGTTATTGACTTTGGCTGTGCATGTGCCACCATTCTTGCATGGTGTGTGGATGCACATGTTGATCATCTGCTCACACTCTTCCCCTTCAAAACCTGGCAGACATTTGCACTTGTATCCGTACACGTCGTCTATGCAAGTCGCTTCATTGAGACAAGGCATGTTCTCGCAGAAGTCAGATTTGACCTCGCAGTTGGCGCCACTGTATCCGGTTTTGCAATGGCACTTATAACTGACGGGGCCCAGGCGAGTACATCTCCCATTATGCTTGCATGGCTCTCCCTCGCATACGTTGACACTGGCCTCGCAGAAAGTTTCTTGGTAGCCTGGATTGCAGTCACACTTGAACTGATTGCTTGATAAGTTTTTACATATGCCATGTCCAGAACATGTGCTGGCTGTGCAAACTCCAATCAGCACGTCACAGTTGGCTCCAGCTGTGCCTGGCTTGCATACGCACTTGTACTGGTTCACCTGCAAATGAAATATTTTATCATTACTGAAACATGTAGCAAAGGCCGTGCATCTGTAAATGGAAAAGAACGCTCAACCCTAATAAAAAACGCTTACTTTGTCGAGACATTTTCCACCGTTGACACAAGGATCAAGGGCACATTCGTCGACATCCTTCTGACAATTTCGTCCCCAGAAGCCACCTTTGCATTCACAACGATAGTCGTCTTTCAGATCGATGCAGTGACCGTTGTTCAGGCACGGATTTGAAGCACAATCGTTGATATCTAAAAGCAACGCGAAACATAACAAATCAAAATCTGGTTGATTGGTTGTCCGACTACCACTTATACAATATATATAGCAAAAGGAAATTAGAATGGGTGATAGACTGTCATCACATCTACAGCTTTGTTGCTCTTTCCTATGTCTCGCGATGCTGGGCCGCACATGTGGCTTGTTTGAGACCCAGCCCTACGGGCTTCAGATCGTAAAATAACTGGTTAATGAATGCACTAATAGGATGCCCACAGTGCTGCAATTCTGTTGGCTGGTTGTTAAGATTGGCGACGACAGCCAGTAGGGTTAGTGGAGCAATTGATAGCATTTATATCATAAGAAGAAGAAAAGTGTTATCGTGTGGCGTCGAGGTCCTCTTTCAATGTCTCTGTTTGGACCCACGACGCTCTGTTGTATAGCAGAACGGATTCTACGCAGTCAATATGAACACAACTACTTTACCATCCATACTAGACTCTAAAGTCCACACCATTTGCAGTTTGCATGCTTCTACCAGTGCAATCTTGCGTCGCTTACGAAAACCATTACTACGTTGCATCCAAGTCGTCGCGTATAGGCAAGACATCTACATTGGATGTCCTGATAGAACTCTGAGCACCATCACAGATGTGCATGACTTTATCTTTTCGGGAAGACGTAATATAATAATAATAATAATAATAAAACAAGAATTTATAGATCGCTAAAACCATACAAATATTCTAAAGCGCTGACATGCATCATGGCCTAAACTCTACCGTACTTTAAAACTGAAATAGAATTCTAGCAAACTAAAACATACTTTTACCATCCTATTAATGAGAATTAAAATCAAGCTATAGCTACACGTACTTTAAAATTTCTCGAACTGTTCCTGGGATGATTTAAATTAAAAACGACATTATTTCGCACATGCCATTTTAAAAAAGTGGGTCTTGAGTCGTGCCTGATATCGTGAATATCATCGGGTTTGGTGAATATCTCATAAAACATAAAGGATCGTACATGATCGATCTCTTATAGATATCTGAACAGTTATCCTATAACCTGAAATATCGGTGTAATGATGTAAAACTTTATTCATATGGAAACAGAGGTCAGTTTAGAGATCTGTATTCATTTTCAATGGATAATTCACCAAGTGCTTGCATATTCTGTTTCCAGGTAACATCTTAAGTCGTAACTCACCCAAGCAATCCCTGAAACTTTCCGAACCCATACCATATGTTGACATTGCATCCGGGCAAGGGGTGCAGTCCATTTCACCTTCGACACCTTGGTATCGGCCTTTTGGACAAGGAAAACAAGGTTCCACGCCCGTATCTGAGTATGAACCAGGTTGGCATTTAGCTGCAGATGAATACGTACAAAAAGTAATAAGTTTCGCATTTTATTCAGCACAACCTAACAGTAAGATGATATCAAGTGGTGCTTCATAAACAGCAGTATAAAATCATGTCTGCCCAATGCATACTAATGCTGAATTCAATTCAAGACAATTCTATCATGACCTTTCCAGAAAGCAAACAACACAGTGAGATTTCGAATATGCTTACAACCGCATTCGAACTGCGACTTGGCTCCTGGTATGACGGTTGTTGTGCCGGTAGGGCACATTCTGCATGATTTTGATCGATAGCCAACGCTGTACAATCCATAGGAGCACTTATTGCATGGTGCTAGACCGTTAGGTGACAATTCGCCAGGACCGCAAATGCCTGTAAAAATAGAAACACTTCAGGTTTTCAAAGCTCTTTAAACATAAATAATCTGGATTGCGTATTTACAATTTATGTTGAAATGATACATCGCACCTTCCTGTATGCTTGGACCGATTCATTGTTATAGAATAATGTAAACCGATGATGGCCGGCCTACAGATGTTACGTTAGTAAATGAAAAGAAGTATTTTGGTTTGGGGAAAGGAATTAGGGATTTTATTGCTGGGCATATTCATTTAAATTTGTTTATCTCAAAGAATATCGTTGTTTTAGCCCTGATAACATTATAAAAGCTAAAAAGTGATGATACAATGTTTCTTTATTGCCTGCTATACATACCATTCGAGCTTAAAATGCCAGCATAATTATAATGTACATAAAATGAGTGGTTTATATACGTTGCTTTACCTGTACTGTACACTCGTCATTCTAAGCGTACCACAATGGTAGCTGCAGCTTGCAGTGGAATATGAATGTACGAATATATTGATGATGATAATGATGATGACTGGACTATTGCTATGGAAAATCATAAGTGTATAGACGTTGTTTATATCGACCTAGCAAAAGCGTTTGACACCGTATAACATAGCAAGTTACTAATTAAATTAAAATCATATGGCATTGCTGGTCGCCTACTTCACTGGATTAAACAGTGTCTGTCGGGTCGTACACAGCGAGTACGGGTTGGGAACAATTTTTCAGCGCAAACCAGTTGTGGTAGCGGTGTCCCTCAATGTTCAGTGCTTGGGCCATTATTTTTTCTAATTTACATCAACGATTCGCCGGAGATATTTCAGGCTTCCGCTTGCAAATTGTTCGCCGATGATATGAAATTATACTCGATATACAGCCTCCAAAGTTCTTGCATTCAAGACTTGCTCACTTTCAACTATGTCTGTACAACTTTCAAATCTGGACTGAATCATGGCAACTGACATATGCTGCAACCAAGTGCTCGTCGCTGCAAATCGGAAATGGAAATCCGCACATTGATTATCACTTGAAGGATTGCCTTCTTCCCAAGGTTAAAGATTCAGTTCGCGATTTTGGCGTTTTTATTAGTCCAGACTTAAAATTCTCCATTCACTGCAAGCATACTTCTCGGAAAGCCTACTGCCTCACAAATTATTTACTTGAATCTTTATCATGAAACCATCCCAAACATTTAGTTAAGGCGTTCATGGTATATGTCAGACCTGTGCTAGAGTATGCCTCTCCAGTCTTTTCTACCTACATGCAGAAGGACATCGACATAATTGAAAGGGTACAGCGAGGTTACACAGAACAAGTTTTTGTTCGATGTTTCAACGATGCAGAGACTGGCTATAAGGAACGCATGCGAAAGCTAGAAATTACCTCCTTACAAGTTTGTCGAACTGTTCTAGATCTATGTCAAATGTACAATATATTGAACAACGCTGCCAACATGTGTCTCCCGAAACACTTGTTAGTAGGAAAATATCTCAACACCAGCAGTCACAGTCAAAAACTCCTTATTGACTCAGCACAGAGCAATTCACGGTATTGGGATTTCTTCCACCGCACTGTCCGTGAGTAGAACTTATTGCCAAGGATTTTGTTATGGCAAGGTCACTTCCGTCATTCATAGCTGAAACTGAATTCTCACCTAAATGAAAATTGTAGAATTTGAACAAGATGTATATATAACAATCAACCATGTAGTTTTAGTGTACTTCTGTACCTTCTACATGTGAAGTCTTTTTGGTTATTTGATATTTCCAAATAAAGATACATGATGATGATGATGATATACAATATGTTTGCCTACTTTCATTGGAATATCACTGCCATCCTAATATTGTAGCTTGATGATATGCTATAGCATCTTAATGGATTTCACGTAAAAGCTTATCTTGCTTTCCTACTCAGCGATTTCTGTTTGTTTCGAGGGTCCTTTTTATTCGGCCTTAAGATGTCAATATCAACAGTTCCCAAGTAAAGAGTAAACAGTAACAGCAAACAGCTATTAAAGTGCTTTTGCCACAAAATTCGATAATTCACATGTGGATAGAGCTCGATGAGAAAATACGATTGGCAAAATGAATTTTTCAACTGAGACATCGAGAACCAGAGAAACTTCGCGCTGCCGTTCTCGCGCATTAGACAGAACCCATTTTGACACACAGTAATCTCACATCTATAGACTTGCTGCTTGCCAAAAATTGTTCGTTTTGAAGCATGTGTAGTATGGTAAACTTCGTATTTTCTCTATCTCGATCGCACTTTTTCCACGACTCCCTGCTGCTTTGACTGAGCTCGCTTCTTAAAATCTAAGGTGGCCGTGGTCAATTTTCCTAATCACGCATCCTGTGATCTTTTCAGCAAGTGCGGCCCTGTCAAAAATAACCCTTCAACACCATTGGTAACACCTTTTCGCAAGTACCCGAGAACACGCGATGGTATGTCGATCGGGCGCTTCGCTGCATTATTCATCAAGTCTTCTAGAATAATACATACGGATATAACCAGTCCTAGCCAACAGATTCCTGGTGCTTATTCGACGGTGACAGTTTCATCAATCCTATAAAAATGTAGTTTAGATCCAGAGAAATTAGTCAAATTCCGCTACATCGGATTCTAATGCATTCACTGCTGTAGGCAAATGGCCTCCTTTGTCCTGCGAAAAATAGAGCCCTCAGCCCCATACGCAGATAGTGTGACATGGATTTATTTGTTCAACCGTGACTTGTGAACCTTGTGCGTTGCTTTTTTGTCCTTTGGCTACCCTTGCCGTAATTATATAGTTTTGGTTCAATCGCTACTTTTGACGCTTACAACTGCGTTATTATACGTTGAATTTGTGTGGGCGTTTTGCACTTTGATTCACATTTGAAAACCTTGAATAAGCAATCCTTTTCTTCTGCCGGAGCTGTATGGTCAAACAGGTATGCTTCCTGATATGTAGTGACTATAAGAGTGAAGAATCTTATTTATGATCAGTGCAATAGTTTAAAAAAGTACGTCAATACAAAGACGTAGACCCATGAACTGACTACTTACGCTTGCACGAAGTAAAGTTCTGAACGTCGTTCTGGATCGAGGTTGTTCCTTCCGGACAAGAGAGGCACTCCGTCCTGCCTGGATGCGTCTGGAAGGTGCCAGGGGGGCAGTCCATGCATTTCAGTGTCTTTACATTCAAAAACTGACCAGAAGCACATTGAGCTATCAACAGTAAAACATTTATTAGCGTCAAAAGCAAACCAACCTGGCAGTAGATTCCAAATCGACTGGTTCTTCAGAAGAGAGCATACCGCATTTGTAGGATGGTTGATACATTGGTCCTTTGTCCATCATATCATTCTTTGCTGCGCAGACTTCTGTTGCTTGCTTTCCGTCTGTCTTTGCCCTTGCTCTCCTTGACAGATTAGGTTCGATGGTCTTAGGATTGATATTGTTCGTGTTGCTGATGACTGACGGAGCAATTACGTTTTTTAGCTCCTCTTTCAACTGGGTTTGAGTCTTAGTCGGATTGGCAATGGATACAGGGTCATCCTTGTAAATTTTGATAGAGAGCCTGACATTTAGCGACTGTGTGCTGTCACGGCGACGCCTTCGAACTACGCTTGCCTGGCCACAATGTACTTCCACCTTTTCAACACTGCACTTTGGATCTAAGCAAAACTTGAAATCCGAGAATTTTGTCCTAATCATCGCCTGCGCTGCTTTCTCCTTGCAGTTGCCAAAATACCAGAAGAGGACTTTAAAGCCCGCAATCAGACCGGTTGGTGGTGAGCGCACTAAAATTAATGGATAGTTATGACTGTGATAAATCATTCCAATAAACTAAAGCACAACTACAGCGTATATATATACTTACAGGTACAGTCAGGTACAGGGAAATACATTGACTTGTCCTTCATTCCCTTTGCAGTCCACTTTCCATCTGTGCACGCGTAGAAGTAAGGAAAGTCTGTGACTGGAAACCAAGGGGCCTGGCACTGTGCCATTCGTAAATAACCAAAAGCTGCTATAGCACCGTTTCTAGGCGGTTGCAGATAAGGGCAAGTCGGCGCTATGTATGAGATGGAAAAAAATATGATTAAATCAATAATTTACAAAGAAATATGACATAATATGTGAAACATTATATTATAATGTTTTGGTAGATGCCGTGAAAGTACAGACATATAAATGCACTTCGGAAGCTCATCTGCATCTCCAGTTCGATAAAGATACCTACGTTTGACAATTACAGTAAAACTGCACGATTCCAATTTATTTCCACTTGGGTCCTCGAAAGTGTAAGTAACGGGTGTAAGGATCCCTTCTGTGAACTCCACACCGACCTGGGGTGCTGATTTTCTGGTCACCAGGCATTGTGTGTATGGTCCACAGTTGTCTCTGTACAATGGCTCTGTCCAGCTGACGATCTGATTCCCTGTCTTATTCACAACAATATTTTCGGGACACCATACAACCTCCGGAGGTTCATTATCTAAAATGCAAAAACAAAACCGTAAATGTATAACAGGCGTTTGGCATTGCAATGGTATCCATACGGCACTCACCGATCTCCTGTAGAAAATACAAGCCATCTTACGACCAATTATAATACCATGTTTGTATGGCATTTGATTGATTAGCAATCCGGATAGACTCTATCTGAATAGCAATCTCTAAAGTTAAGATTCGTGTTTGGATAGCAATCCGGACACGTTCAATCCACTTCCGAAGGTATATTGCTACCCGGATGCACGCCATCTAGATGGAAATCCTTTAAGCTACAACACTTTAGCAGCCTTACAAATATTTCTGTATTACATGTTTGACACAATTTTGCCTGCCCCAAACATTTTCTTTGTTAGAACTTGTCGGTGGAAAATAAGTGATTTTTAATTAAATTTAACAGAAAATGGCACCAACATTTTCTTTGTTTTGTATATAATCCTCAACTTTTCGTAAAGTAAAAAGAATCGGAATTCAGGTTCTGTGACATCACAAGCGTGATTATGCATATCGGACCAACCATATAAGGCTGTAATTAAAGGGTACAATGCAAGATCGAAGGGTACACATGGCCTGTGTACCTTTTTCAGGGATACATACGTACATCGGTACCTTCTTAAGGCTACGAATGTTGCTCATATATTTTAGTCAAGAACCCAACTACAAAGACTATATTGACTTAGCAATCACCACTAATCAACACTCAACAGGATTCAGTTTAGTTTCTTTAAAATGTAACACTTACTGTACTGTATGTTCATTCTCAAATCAATTCACAAGCAGTTCAACATCCATAAAAATGAGTCTACAATACAATAAAATCACAGTCACGTTCTGCCTAATAAATTTCAAAGGTAACAAACACTGTTTTAATTGAGTGCTGTACTGCATTAATTTATTTACATATCTATGAATAAACAAGCATGTAGATTGTGACAGAAGCACATTGATCTCAAACAAGTTTAATCTAACTTATCCATCCTTAAAGGTGAAACAGTATGCCTGGCAGGGCTGTAAAAGTCACCTTTTAAAAGTAACTAGTTACAGTTAAAGTTACTTTATTTTGAAAATGAAAAGTTACTCTATAAAGTTACTATTTTCTAAAAGTAACTTTCAAAAGTTACTAGTTACCTGTCAGGGAAAGTTACTAGTTACAGTTACTTTCAACGTTACTTTCATCGATGTTAACTTAAGAAAAGAAGGTATAATTTACATGTGTAATTTAAACAAATTCCAATTTACCATCTTCGATGGTTTTTTCATGCATACATGAATGCTTTGAAGCTTATTATATCTTAGCAGTACACACAATTAACTATAGTCTAGAAGTGAAAAGTAAATAGTCGTAAACAAATGTAACTTTTCAAAGTTACAAGTTACTTTGAAAAATTGTATCTAGTTACAGCAAAAGCTACTTTCAGTGAAAAGTAATTAGTTACTTCAAAAAGTTACCCAAAAGTAACTTTTCGGGTAACTAATTGATGCCTGGTATTCTTATTTTCGGTTCAATTATATCCAGTGCAGATAAATAAAATAATTAGTCCAACTATTACCCCAGGCTAAAAGTGGCAGAATGTTTTCATGATGTCATTACTGAAGGCTTTCTTACCAATCACACGGAATTCGAAATGGCAAACGCGAGAATTTCCAGAGCTGTCTGTTGCTGTGAAGTTGACTTCGATTGGATCAATAGTGTAGTTCACTTTATAAGCTGTTCCAAGTTGGTAGCTTTTATTGGAGCTAAGAACAGTCGGTTCGTCTCCGCTGTTGTCCGTTGGAACCAAATCAGTGAAATTGACAAAGCCATAAGGCATCTTGGGCAACGTGTATGACTTTAGTTTGTAGCCATGAAAGCATTTTTCGTTGTTACTTCCAAAATCAGGTGGAGTGGAATCTGAAAGGTCCAAGAGAACAAAAAATTTCCAGTGACCATTATATTCTCACAGTTATTGCCACGCATGACTCGATGTAAAGTGGAATCCGCTTAATTCGAAATGTCAAGAGACTGTAAAAAATCCTTCGAATTATACAAACTTCGAATCGACAACCCTATAATACGGAAGCGTATGTCGGTTTGTATGTTTGTTTGTTTGTTTGTATGTTTGTTTGTTTGTTTGTTTGTTTTTTTGTTTGTTTGTTTGTTTGTTTGTTTGTTTGTTTGTTTGTTTGTTTGTTTGTTTGTTTGTTTGT
>OFHS01003540.1:0-16653 GCA_900245855.1 Calvadosia cruxmelitensis | reverse complement strand
CAATTTAACCCGGGTTAGCTTAACCCGGGTTCGACCTGGGTTAGTTGGTGCAGTGTAAATAGGGCTTTAGAAACGTCTTTGGTTCCGCATGAAAATTGTTACCATGTCAACAACAAGCGATGCGAAATTGTTCAATAATATTCGATTGCAAATCTTTTGAGGGATTCCTCGCATTATCATATTTCAATAGATTTTTGTTTGTCAAAAGGCAATGAATGCCTCTTTATAAAAGGTACCAAGGGGACTGCTGAAATCAGCGTCACTGGCGGCTATAAACTCTCGCTTTATATTGCGTCCTCTCTCTATCTGAATACAAGAAGGCCTAAGATCATTGTATGTGGCTTCCTCTGCTATCGAAAGCCCATTTCAAAGTTTGATTTCAACTCGCAACGCGGCCAGCTCTCTTTTCACTCCGTGGATAGCTCGTCGAGGCACGTATCTGAGAAGAAAAAAATCCGCAAATCTCTGTATCAATCAAATCAAGTTTGTTTGAAGATCTTGTGATCGGACGACTATTGGTTGGTAAATTTAAGCTTCTTATCTTCTTTATTTAATTTTATTTAGATAATTTATTTCTGCTTGGCCAACTTGAATTTTTCCGACCGTGTTTCGTTACCAGAGTAATAGTTTTCTTTCGCGGCAATTTATAATTATTTATAGGAAGCTTAGCTGCGATTTCACAAATGCATCGAACAGAGATTTATGTTTGACCTTACTTCGAATCTTTTTTGGGTTGCGTAGACAACGCATTTTGTGATTTAAATCTTCTAACCATGGATGAATTATTGTTTTAATCTTTAATCGATACGAAATTCCATACTTGAATGTTTGCTGATACGGTAGCACTAATAGCTATGTCGTTTTGGTCAAATTATTTCGTTTTCAGGGCTTCTGGTTTTATTTATTGTACTTTTTCCAATTTTTGTCCACTTTTGAAGGATTTGATTGCGTCTAGTGAGTGTGATGTTGTGAACATTTCCGTATCTAAAATTGTATTATCTTTATTTTTAGATCTCATTATGGTGCTACCGGGTGAGTGACTTTTATTTGCAGTCTTCCATCGTGTGATTGCAATTTGTTATTTTTGAACTTTCTATCGCAATACGAAGAAAAAAGAGTTACTAGGAAAAACAATGCGTTGCAAATGATGGAGAGTAATCGCTGTAATCACTCATTATTACGTCGATATCGGAAGCACAAATATTGCCAAGAATTCCGTTTGTTTTTGCGATATCATGATTCAGTTTGATGATACCAGCATCAAAATATCGTTCTATCCAGCGTCAAAATATCGCTCTATCCTGTCGTAGATAATAGATTTGCAAAATAAATTTAAATATTTCCTTGCTTCGTATAAGTTCGTAATCAAATCACTTTGCTAAACATTTCCAGAAGCGTTTTGATAATTTTCCTATCATGTATTTGCTAAACAGGACAGCAAGTTGTTCATCACCATGGTCATGGCACCGAAGCATCTCCTGTTGCCAAGGACAACGGCAAAGAAGCATGCAACTCAAACCTGGACAAAGGTGAATCCTATTGAGGAAATGTCATTTATCTCGTTGCTATAGTGATCGATCTTCAATACGTTGCTATAGTAGCACTTGGATACGAAATAGGCTATGGCGGTTTTTGTGACGAAATGTCGCCCGCATGAGTTTTTGTCGCTTTCTTCTGCAATCAATGCGACAAAGCCATAATTTCCGGCCTTTCTGCGACATCTTGTAGTTAGTCTGTCTGTCTTTCTGTCTGTCTGTCTGTCTGTCTGTCTGTTTGTTTGTTTGTTTATTTTCTATTTGTTTGTCTGTTTGTTCATTGTCTTATCGATTGTTCTGGATTTGTTCGATCACAGGTGAATATTCCTCATTTATGGAGAAGGAAATCTTTGAGCAACCAACCGCCATTGAATTGACAATGAAAGGAAGAGTTGATTTTGACAACTGCGCAGGTAAATGTTGGTCAAGGAAATTATAGCCAATTTGTCCTGCAACCACTCATATTAAGTGAAAGAACTATTTTAAGATGCAAATTTCGAATGGTTCCTTAAGGGGACAACAATACAATTTACCTTTTCCAAGTGGTCACCTGTGCTAAGCGACCACTTTTGATAGATCTCCTTCGTGGTCGTTTAAGACAGGTTTGTCTCTAATATAATTATATATGTAACAGAACATGCAATTGAAATTGAACTGAACTGAAACAACATTGAACACGTGTACGGATGTCAAAGACTCGGTCTGGATCAGATTACATTAGCATAAATTACGCAAAATTAGCATAATTAATAACGGATTAAATTACTTCCAAAAGGATTATTCAAAGTGCTTTTTAGCTAAGTATTTATCACTTGTTATGCTGATGCTCTCCCCCTTCATTCGTATAGTAGTTACAGTAGTACCCGTAATCCAGCGTGTATAAGTCGCACTTACTGTATATACTGTATAAGTCGTGGTTCAATTTTGATGATAACGAGACTCATGAAACAGAGGCCAACAGAGTCGCTTCCAAAACAGTTCGCGTATATAAGAAGTGTGACATAATATACGACATATTACGGCACATGTTCGTAATACTATATCTTGAAATGCTACGGATTACTTGTATATCAGATGCTGAATATCAATGTTATGGACCGTTTAGTTTTTCGTTGGGTTTATCATTTACTGTATGTCTCTGACCTTTTCATTTTCGTAAATGTTTAGTTGTTCTACGTGGAATCGAGCCCCATCGCGAAGAGATTCTCCGTTGCCGTCGCTTGATTCTGATTGGTTCAGGCTCCAGTTATCATTGCGCAATCGCGGTAAGTGAATCAACCAGATGATAGTTTATGAATGCAAGGACAAGTACATCCTGTTGAATATTTCTGAAAATTGCGATTTTTTCCTGACCTCGTTCTTGTGTCATTCGATCCTTGCAGACGAGACAGCTCATCGAAGAGCTAACAGAGCTTCCTGTGATGGTTGAGCTGGCAAGTGATTTCCTCGATAGGGAGGTCCCCATCTTTAGAGACGACGTGTGCATTTTCATCAGTCAATCCGGTGAGACATAGCAACATACAAATGGCCTTTGAAGTGACACACGACGTGGCCCTTGGCTTGCCCCTTGGGTTGACTTTTGACTTGACGGCATGACTTTACCATTGACCCATGCATGACTTGACCCTTGACCCTTGACTGATACTGGACTTGACAATTGACCTGTATTTGCTATTTCATTCTGAAGGTGAAACCCACGAAACTGTGGCTGCGTTGAAATATTGCAAGAAGCATGATGCGTTGGCAATGGGCGTTACCAACACTGGTAAGTAATCTCATCGGAACGTACAATAGAATTGTCTACGCTTTCCGGCAGTGTGCTTCTAATATCTTCATCAGACTGATCGATTGTAAAAGGAGCATGCCCACCAACATCGTCGACCACGCCCGACAACATCAAGCTGACTTAAGGGTCCCGATTTGAGCAAGCTCGATTGTAAATATTGCATTGTTTTACCATGCTTAGTTAACAAGGAGCTAATTGCCTGCTACTCTGATTGTAAATATTTGATTTCATTATTCAATGCTACGTATTGTGAATGGAGCAAGTTGCTACAAAATGTGTGAAAATCAGTGTAATTAACTTCTTATTTTAAATAATTACTTTTTGAAGGGTTCTTAATGTTTTTCATTGGAGGCTCACTTTCGCTTCAATTCAATAAGGGATTCATGTTCTTTTTTGACGTAAACATAACACGTATGACGTAGCTCACTTTGTCAATAGATATTTCTGAAATATTAAAATTTTCTCGCATTTTTGCTGTCACTGACAACCGTCAACCTTGTTTTATCTCGGCAGTCAATAGCACACTGTCAAAGGAGACTCACTGTGGTATTCATGCCAACGCCGGCGTCGAGATTGGCGTAGCCAGCACAAAGGCCTACACATCACAATACCTTTCGCTCGTCATGTTTGCCATCGTCATGGCCGAAGACAAAGTCTCAAAACTCCCGCGCTTGAAACAAGTGATCTCAGAAATGAAACTATTGCCAGGTAACGGAATGGTAAATGCAGCGCTCTACTGTGATATGATGTAAAGGGTTTTTGTTACTTGAACATTTTGTACCATCCGCACATAATTGTTAGCATACCTAATTATTCGTAACCTCTTTATCGTGTCAGTTAGCCTCTTACTGTATATTACTCTCTATTGTTCTCATTTCCGTTTATTTAATTTTAATATTTAAAATGTTTTTATTTTAAATTGATTTTGGTTTTGAATTTTAGATAAACTAAGAAAGGTACTTGAAATGAACGATTCGATCAAGAAGCTCGCAGCCTCGCTTTACGACAAGCGAAGCATGCTCCTGATGGGACGAGGCTACCAACAGGCCACATGTCTAGAAGGAGCATTTGTAAGTCGTATTCCAAATCACCTTCATGTTTGCTGTACTTTTAGTACGTTAAAAATGAAACAGTAAAATCGATACATTAGCAAACATTTTTTTCAGTATTCTCCCTTGCGCGGATATAATGTAAGTACTGTACGTGGCAAGAATTAATCTGCTGTGTAAAAATTCCGAGCTATGTTCAATAGGTCGTTGCTTTAATTAAAACGTTACATGGTAGTAGAAGTAATTAAAATATGGTATAAAAACAGCAGCTTCACTCATACGATTGAAATTAGTTAGCAAATCACGATAGGAAACCCAATAGTGCTACCAAACTAAACAGGTAGAGATCGGTTGCGTTATGGAATCCTGGTTATTTTATTCATCTCCGCATGCGCAAACAGATGGAACTACACTCTGATTACATTAAGCAATACTCATTTCATTATTGTCAGTTTATATGCTATCATTGTGCGTCAAGTCAACTCAAAACCACGTGACTTCAATCCCAAGATGCACGGGCGATGCGCTTTGGTAATTGTTGGAGATCGACTACACTGTTTAACCCCTGTCCTGCCTGTAAAACTAGTTAAATCAAGACTTGAAGTCGCTTCACCAATTGCTGATTGGTTGCTTGCTAAGGACTAGCAATCTGATTGGTTATGTGTTTCTATTTTTGACTTGCTTCGAAAACGTTTATACACGTCAATAGCCGGACAAGGGTACTTACTGTAAGGCTTAGTACTTACTGCAAGTCTATTAGTTGAGCATTATTCCATGAAGCATGAACATTGATGACATTTTCATTTTGTAGAAAGTCAAAGAGGTGGCTAATCTCCATTCCGAAGGCATTTTGGCTGGTGAGCTGAAACACGGTCCGCTGGCTTTGATTGACAAGGACATGCCCGTTGTCATGGTAGTCATGAAAGACGACACGTATAACGTAAGTCCCGGATGTGTTTCACAGTTTTCGCAAAATTTATCGCATCTCTTTCAAGCTTCTTTCTGGGTTTCATTCAATGAGTATAAATTGCAGAAATTTATCTAGGTTGTTATATTTTTTCAGAAATGTATGAATGCCGTGCAGCAAGTCACTGCTAGACATGTGAGTAATACAATGCCACCGCAACTGTAACTACTTCTTACTTTCAAAACGTAACTGACCCAATCCTGGTACCGGGAAGATTTTAGAATACAGTAGAATGTATTGTTGATCGAGCGCAATTTATACTCAGTCCAAAAAGCTGTATTTTATAGGGATTAACGTTATAATATTGACATGGATTTAGTCGATAGCTTCCTTCTTAAGTACCGAAAGCCTTATTAAGTACATCCGTTCTTGTAGTAGATTCATGATAATCTTGTATTCGTACTATCCTAGAATCATACGGCTTTTTGCCATACAGGCAAAGTTATTTTCTGACGCGCATTATAGTAGTAAGATGTTGCGCAGACCAACCTGGCGCAGACTTACTGTATATAGTTGAAGGGGAGCCGCAGTTGTTTCATCTGCAGTGAACGCTACTTTATTACAGCATATTCAAATCGGATAAAAATATGCGTAATCCGTTTACATGCGAATGTATTTAATGAAATCCCAATTTAGTAAAATATTTGAGCCTTCAGATATATGCAAAATCCTGCAAATTATATATGTAAATATTTTGTTGTCGATAACGTTTCTCTTATAAGCTGTTTTCACTGTAATTCACTATTAGTTTCATTCATTCCGTCTTTACGTTGTAGGGCCAACCAGTCTTGATTTGCTGTGAAGGAGACACAGAGACGATCAAACACAGTAAAACGAACATTATCATACCGCATACCGCTGACTGCCTGCAGGGTATCCTTGCCATCGCTCCATTGCAACTGCTGGCCATGCACATCGCTTTACTTCGCAAGTTTGATGTAAGTACGAAAGGGGCTTCAAGAGGCTTGATGGATGAGATTTTTAATTTGGAAATAGTCAGGTCAGGTGTTTCATTGATTTGTATTCTTTAATATATAAGTTTAGTAGCAAGTATTGTTTGTTTGTTTGTTTGTTTGTTTGTTTGTATATTTCATCATATCAGTCATAAATTGTAAAGTAATATTACATATCAATAATACGTTGATAATTAATTTGACAGATACGATAGGGTCATTCCGTAAGCAAAATTGCTTGTTTGTTTAGAAGACCCGTGATTATATGTAAATAACAGTGAATAAATTTAACTTATATGTTTATACAAACTGGCTAACATGAGAGTAATTATTGTAAATATGATTTTCTATGAGTACAGTCAAACATGTATGATTAGCGGCCACCCCTATATAGAGCAGCCACCTGTGTATAAAAGGCCACTCTTTATAGCCCCACAATGACACTTTCTAGAAATAAGCCTGGACAGAAAGGTCACCTGTCTATAAAGGTCCTTTTTCTCAGGTCCCAGAGATGACCATTATAGACAGGTTTCACTATAATATTTTATAGTTCTCTTTATTTTATGGATTAAAGTACGAAATGCATTGTTGCGTATGCTTGTTGGCGTCTTGTTGACGGAATTAAAAATTGAAGATGACCCTTGATCTTCCAAATCAACAACAAGTTAATTGTTGTTAATTGTTCTCGTAAATGACGCGAGACGAACAAAGCCATTAGTAACTGATAATTCGTCTGTTGTTTACCACGCCATCGTTGTCAACAACGACGTTTAATTACGTCGCTTTCTTGTAAGCAATTAACGTTAATTCCTGCTCGCTTACATTGTCTATAGGTCGATCAACCACGCAATCTCGTCAAGGCGGTCACTGATGACGATTCGAAGCACTTCTCCAACGGCACCAAGTGAATGACTCATTAGCCGGCAATCTGCATACTTCATGCATGACACACGTTGGCTCCTGACAAATTAAATTAAATAATATTCCCGTCAGAATTCATGTAGAAGGATTCTGACTGTTGTTGTTATGGTTACAAATATACCTTTTGTTGTGTTATTTATTGTACGTAGATGTATACTTAATTAATTAATTATTGAAATGTAAATGAGAGAAGGGGGTATTGAATGCTCTATAATGTTAATTAAAAGGGCGAATTTATGAATATTAATAAAGTTCAAGAAGGAAAATTTCTTCGCTTGTTTGGTGTTTTTTATCATTTCTCGATCTTAATTCCTGTCTGAGCTTTGAAGTGTAAACATCACTGTATTTAACGGGGGAGCCCAATAAGCCAATGGTTTGTCTCCCTTGAGGCCCTCGACAATTAAAGCAACAGAAGACATAACGAATATATGTGTCGGCTGGGTTGGGAGTCAAACCCAGGGCGTCTGACTGGCAGCCACACATACCAGCCGATAGGCCACACCGACACACATATATCGTAGCTATGGAAACCATTTCTGCTTTATATTAAGATGGAAGGCAACCGTTTGACTCTGTTTGCTGCCGGTTCGTAGTGACGGGCTTTGCTTTGGGCCTGGCCACGTGCGGGGTTCCATTGGAGTGACCTTGCCTTGACCGCGCTTTGAAATCGGCACGAAATTAATAAAAGGTCAATGCGTGGGGGCGGAGCAAATGTCTCCTTTGTCCCACGTGCAGAATGCGATCCATGCATTCCACTCTGTAAGTCCTAAGCCAACGGCATTTCATCGTAGAGAATAAAAGGATAATGCCATCACGTGGTCAGCCCTTGAAACCACGTCGAAAGCCATCTCCTCTTTCCCCATATCTGACGACGAAGCAACCGCTAGCAGTCTCTTGGACCTTACAGCATGATGACACCGCGAGCATTACCTGCCTTTCCACGGCGACAAGAATTGAGTGATGTACGTTGGATTAGGTTGAGTTCGAGCAGCAAACATGAAAGACGATCCTGTTGTTTACCAAATGGTCATCTTCATCGTGGCTCGAGCAGTGGATGCCGGGCCGTCCGAGCCTTGTACATAATTGAGGCATTACTTGCGTTGGCTGCCATCACTTTGGCGCTCACTAAATGTCACGATAAGTTCTCATCGACGACCATCATATCGTTGGGTTCCGTTGAGGTTGGCGTTGCTTGTCTCGCCGTGACCATATTCTGGATTCGCATGGCAGTTGTTGGCTCGTACGCGAAGCGAGAGTTGGTCGATAGGGGGCGAGCGACCCCGTCCCCTGACAAGCCACAGAAAGGTTCATCTGGCTGGAAATTCTACTTCCTGTTCATTGGCTTTGGTTGGTTCGTTTGTTTCGGTGCAGTTGCTTCCGGTTTCATCGTGTTTATCTTGATAGACGATGATGATTATTCTCATATGGTTTACACTGGATTCACGACCATTCTGACGCTGTTCGTCACTCGCTTCTTCTCCGATGGGATACTGGCTTGCCTCCAGCGTGCCCTGTGTGTTCATCAACTGGACGAGGCGCGCCTCTGCCTCTATGAGATTATGGAAGAACTCATGTTCGAATTGGGTCGGCACGCTGACCAAGCCGAGAGAAAAGAACAGCTGATCGACTTCATCGAAAGTGAGCGCCTCTTCAATCCGCAAATGAACGACTTCCAACGTGTCACTTTGAACAGGACGCCTCAGCTTCAGGAACGTGACACAACCCCCGTCCTAGCCGTCAATGGCGACAATAAGCCACAGACGAAGAAGAGCTCTGTTGGAATCACAAACAAAGCCTTCGTTCCTTTCACATCAAGCGACAACGAAGATCAAATTGTTGCCTACGATGATAACGATAACGCCAAAGACATGAAGCCGAAACAGAAGCCCGCTAATGGCATTGAATTAATCTCAGTCACGAAGATTGCACAAGAAACAAAACCCAGTGATGACCATGGGAAGTCGGATAACTCAAACACCATCCAAGACGAACCAGCTTCGTTTTCATCTGGATCAGAAAGAGGCTCACCTGAACCAGCCGTTACCATGACAGAGTTGGTACCAGACCACGCCGAAGTCAGTCTTACCATTGATGAAGATGAGAATAGTGACGTACCCCCTGTTCGAAGGATCCCGTCCGGCAATGACCTCTGGGATAGGTTTATGGACTATGTTGTTCTTGATCAAGACAATCAAAAGGCCTCGACAGATTAAAATGTAAACTTTAATGCTTCATAACAAAGGCAGCACTTGCCGGCTTCTCTGTTCACCCAGTCACACTTTTAAAGAACATATCTTAATCTTCTGCATTCACTATTGTACATAATAGTACCTCTTTGAACGATCATTACATTTTATAAGATTTCACATTTGTACTGATCTCTGGTTTCTTACTTGGCGCTATACGAGTGGGAATTATTTTATTTTATTTTATTTTCATTGCACGCGGATGCAAATGATAAATTGTTATTTCACGTACTGATCTGAGTCTGTAGAACAGGAGAACGTTACAGATTCTTCACTACTGAGAACTAAGGTAGCGACATTACGTCATAGTTAATCTCTTCCTGTTCCAGTCTAGCCTCCCTGTGCAAACATATCGTATAATTATTATAGCTGTTGTCGGTTGTAACTCTCGCTCTCACGCTCTTATGTTGTATTTGCTATCTCGCCTGGTCGTAGCCACAGAGCTCTGGCTATACAACGGACATATGAATCCCTTTGCCATCTCTCCATGTCTTCGGGCCAGAGAGTTGCACAAATACAAACAAATTCATGTAGACTCGTGTCTAGTCCCTGTTATAACCATCGAGAGCTACACTACTCACGAACAATGAACCAAACCCAGTCCCGATGCATTATGGGAAATAGAAGATGTTTAATCTTCTTCGCGTGGTCGGACATGTGGGATAGTATTGAAGATTCAAGCGAGTCTTGGACTATAAGCTTCAGTCTTGATTCATGAATACAATCACTTGAGCTGGTTTTATGCGTGACGTTTGAGCAGATGAGGATGTTATGTAATCTAATGCAGTGGGGTCGTGTGGCTGAGAGACTTCAAATCGAAGCCAGTATAATTAGCAACACATGTGTAAATACGAATAATCAACATCAGCTCGCTTACAGAGTTCCTTCTTGATTGAATGCACAACCGGAAGCATCTGTGATTTAAACACCTAACAAAACATTGAAAGTGTTGTTGGTTCAAAAACATGTCCAGACTGTGAGATTGTTATGTAACCTTTTGTTGGTTCACGTTCAGATAATTTTATTGAGTAATTTGTAGATAATTCTAGACAAATTTTAATGTCCTATATAGTGTCAATTTTCATTTTAAAAACATGTCAAGCGTACATACATTTAAAAAGCCTGCGACTCATTTTGGGATGGGTGACCTTACTCACGGGGGTTAGGTCAAAGGGCGTCACTGCTATTTGCTTATCGTGATTCAAGCTGGATTATTACGATTAATCTAACACATGCAAGGGGATATTGCACAGATTTCCTTGTTTATTGTCCTTTCTCTTTAACATCTGCTTAGCGAAATCAACCGAAATGACGATATTTGGTTCTGCGAGTCGATGCCGTGGATGGGCGGGCAAAACATAGCACGTAAGAGTAGCAGATGTTAGCGTGAGAACGGCAGACAAGATGTCGCAAGGCTGCAGTTTCTTGTGAGGTTTGTCCTATATAGCAGCATTAATGTCTTCTGCAGAGAACGGGACGTGTGCAATGCGAGTTGACGAGACAGAATGCGCTCTGTTAATTGTCCACATCATCAGCGCTGGACTTAATTTACTGGTTGTAATATTCTTGTGGTCGTTAAATGGATTTCAGAAGAGCGTTCATCATTGCATCGTTCGTTGTTTGGCTGCGAGTGACTTGTTGAGTTCACTGTCTGCATTAGCTTCGAGCATCAACACACTTTATTGGAAGAAATCAACTGGGAGCTATAATGGCGGGAGTCTTTGTGAAGCGCTCGGTGTGCTTTCAACTGCATTTCTATTATGTTCCATGATGATTATTCTCATATTATGTGGCTTCCGCTATCTGGCTGCTTGCCATCCATTTCGCTATCGACAGTATGCGACTTTTAGGTTAACAATCTGTTTGCTGTGTTCTGCTTTTATTTACTCCGTGTTTCATCTTGGCATGCCTGTTGTTGGAATTGGAAAGCTTCGCTATTATGGTATTGGTGGCTATTGCGGTTTCGATATTCGTCCTAGAGAAGGGAAAGACTCCATTCTTGTTTACATGACTGTTGGTGAAGGAGTATTTCTCATATTGACATTTGTGTACTTGAACATTTCCGTGGTCGTCGTATTGTACAGAAAGCGAAAACGCCGGCAAGCGACTTCACGTCAGGAGCGCATTAATGAGTCCAAGATTTCACGGCAGCAAGGCTACGCTCGAATGTCAACGACCATCATCGTTCTATTTATGATCTGCTTTACCCCTTTTGTCGTAAGTAACCAAAAGGATATGTTTTATTGTTTTAGTTGTTGATACGAAGTCAATAAACGACATAGCAAACGCATTCTAACTATGCTGGGGTGCATCGACCTTGCCAACGTCGCCATGGGACGCTCCCATACAAAGGGATGTATACAGTATCTATAGTATCTATCCGATGAATGCTGTTATTTATTTAATATTTTTTACATCATATGAACAGAATGAATCAGTTTCAATCTACGCCAGATTATTGGTAAATGCACACATCCTAATTGATGTGTCTATAGTATGGTCGCAACTCAAGTCAAATCTTTGAATGGCCTGGCACCAACGTACTTGTCAGATCAACTTAAAATTTATATCCCTACTCGACATCTTCGGCAACAACACACTTGTTTAGCAGATGCCTAATTTGAAAACTTATGGCTCAAAAGCGTTCTCGAATGATGAACCTATTCTCTGGAACTCCTTTCCATCTGAAGTACGGTCGGCACACTCTGTCGACAGGTTCAAGAGCATGAACAGAACACATTTGTCCAGGAAAGCATTTTCGTGAATGGCAAATGACTTAATTTATGTTTTACAATTTTCTCGATCTAATTTCGTGTAGTTTTATGCACCTTTAAATTGTAAGATAGTTAATTTTATGAAAAACACTTGTAAATAGATTTCATAAACCATTTATAAAGCGCCATTGAGCAATTTCTTGGAAATAGCGCTATATAAATACATAAATTATTATTATCAAGTCGTGAATCTACCGGCAAAATGTAGATCAATCAATAAAAATGAAATAAAAAGTAAATTATATTATTGTGATGTAACGACAGTAACATAATATCAGTAGGATGTAAGCAATCTGAGATATTAAACTTTTAAACTCATAAATACTGGATAAAGAACACAAACTATTCTGCGTCACATATAATAGAAATGAAAAATATGCCCCAGCATTTTTGTATATTATTTTCTTCCAGATCTACAGACTCGTCTCCTTGGCAACAGGATATCCTTCAGACACAGTGCATTTCTTCGTTCACTTGATTGTTCATTTGGCGCCATTACTGAACCCGGTTATCTACGTAGCTGTCAATCAAAATTACAGAAGGAAACTGAAGAATTATTTGCAGTCAATATTCACGAAACGTAAGTTCTCATAAAACGGAGACATTTTGAGGTCTGTACATTTATTTACAGTGAACTGTATTTATGCAGCTAAGTTATATCTGCTTGCTTTCTAGAAGTCGACGTTTTGAGTACTCCAGGCGATGGAGAATGGACATTGCAGCCTTCACGAAGCGTGATTCCTGACATATCCAGAACGCCTCAGCCACTAAAAATGCAAGTCAAAAATGTAAACGAAGCACAGGTAGAAAAGTTAAGCAATGAAAATTCTTAACAGAGCTGATGCAGTGTTTATAAGTTTATTCGTAGGTATCGATGAAACAACAAATTGTCGCAGCAGTGAACTTCTAGCATAAATTTCCACATCCACAAATTATTAAAGTATATTGATTTATATTATAAAATACATTACTAATTGTTTTATTGTTATTTTGATCTATTCCTCGTGCAATAAAGCCTTTCAAACTCATTAAATACTGCTTTTGCAAAGCGTAGTGAATTGTTTTTATGACCAAGTGAAGTTCCAATGCATTTGGAAATGAAAGCCATATAACTGACCTCTACCAAGTACAATCACAATATTCAACAGAAGTATTTTCCGCTGTGATGAGAAATTGTAAGAACATTTTTTTGGCCTTCAGGGTCGAGTACGAGCTTAAACGCCACATTATGTACCGAGAAGAAGAGGAAACGTCTTTCGAATTCGTCATATATTTGAAACTCACAATCAACAATGAATATCGCAACCGATATCACCAATTTACATGTTATAAGACGGAGTTGCTACTGCCCGTTCATGAATTTCCCAGTGCTTCTACAGTGTCTTTATAAAATATACATACTGTTCGCTTATAATGATATATTATCGCCCCTGCAGAAGGGAGAAGTGGATGATGGATACAAGGGGCCAGGTGGCTTTGTTTTCGGTCTTGTTTGACCGCTTATACGCTGCATTGTACGTTTAGGCCACAGTTTGGTTACAAATCACCAGGAAAGAAATGCAGATGCAGTTTTAAAATCAGAGCAAAATGTCATTATTTCAAATTATTCAAAATATCAAAATGAGCACATTTTTCTTTGCTTTTATAACTGCATCTGCTTTGTAGCTGGCTACACGTGAGTGTCGTTTCTCTACAATACTATATCCACGCAGACCATAGATACAATCCATGTAGCAACCGTTGCCATGACGACACTAGTACCCAATCCTTTTCCTCCCGCAGCAGAACAGATGTCGCTCCTACCCTCTTTGAACGTCAGACGACCTTCGACGCCGATTGTTACGGGAGAAATACGTTGCGTGTACGCGGCGACAACGTCGACGTCATAAACGTCACCGACGTCAAACGACAAAAACGACGTGACAACGAGATAACCAGATCCTCCTTTGGCGACGTAAAGAGGCATCAAAATCTAAAGATGAAAGCAAAAATGTTTGTTCTAGCTCTCTATTTTAACGACATTCCTAGTTAAAAAGATAGTACAGGGAAACCTATCTATAACGGTCACCTCTAGGAACTGCGAAAAATGACCTTTATAGACAGATGGCCTTTCTTGTTAAGGTTGATTTCTATGGAAAGTGTCATTTTTGGGTTATGAAGAGTGGCCTTTATACACAGGTGTGTAGTCTGTGTATATTATATTTGAATTCGTAGTCAATATGAGCCGCGGCGTTGCTCGTTTACATTGGGACGAATAATACAGAACAAACAAACTATACATTTACACATAACGAACTACAGGACAGGCTACAATTAAACCTAAAGCATTAAACACTAGTTTGACATAATTGAATAAGCGGATTGGTCTGTCCGAGTTGTAGTGACTCCTGCTTAGGTGGCTGCTCTATAGAAGTGGTCGCTAAGACAGGTGTGACTGTAGACATTACGTTCTTTTACTTTTAAGTTGTTGAAGTGTAACGATCATTAGATATGGTTTGCAATTCCTTGAATTTGCTTGAAATATTATAATTTGGATCGTATCCAGTTTAAAACCTAAGGACCCGGCATGATCATAGGATTCTGCTCCGGATCCGGACATTACATTCAACCGGGATCAGCATTATTCCACTGTTATTTCCACTATTAAACTTTGTTTACTTCCTCAACACTATTCTTGTCTGCTCACACAAATTTGGATTAAAATCCACGTGTTTTGTCATCACGTGGGCTTAGGCTGTTGCCATGGTTACCACCCTGTTCAACAATCCTCTAGACTACCTTGTAAATCTTGCCGTCTTGAAGCGGTTCGAACTTTGGCACGGTACAATTCAAACAACGAGCAAGAATCGACACAATCCGATTATACGGTTTTTGATCCAGATCGTAGACGACTTGTAATCCTATCCGAATGAAAACATAAGAAATTTCGTATATAATATCGGATATGATCTGCGTAGATCTGAATGTATTCTAGAGTATGTAGAACGAGAAGAGTATTCCAATGAAGAATAAGAGTAACAGTGTCTTCCGTCATTCAGGAACGAATAATTACAATATTGGATAACACTAATTTACAAGGAATAAGAAACGAGGCTGTACATTGAGAAGAGGTTGACTCAAAGAGGTTGCATAAGCGAGGCTAAGTCATCACATATAATTATCGATATTAACTTAGTTGTGGATTTAGTTATTGTAATAATAGCAGTTTATGGTGTTGATTCAATTAAACTTTAAAGTGCATATAAAGTATAGTGTTCCCGACAATCGAGGTTTAATTGTAGTTGATCACGTGGTTTGTTTTGTAGTTAATTAGTTACCATATATTAGGTTAGCTTTTCTTTTGATTTCTATTGGTGTAAATTGTAGCAGCAATATATCGTCTGTAAATTGATCGGTCCACACTGTTCCTGTGCCTTTGGTTTTGGTACTCCTTTGATCTCGGAGTCAGGTCAGGCAGTTGCTGGAAAAGATATCGAGGTAAGACTACTGCAACACTCGAATCTTTTCGATCTGTTTGTAAATATGTTTATTTGATACTTGATAGTTTGTACATAATGATTGTTTGATTTTAGATAAACCGAGCAAATGGAGATTGGTTTGATCTTCTGAGTTTTGCTGCGCTCGCGTCGATCCGTGTCACAACTAGCAACGCCTACAGTGTGACAGTGGTTGCATATAGTATTCCACAAGCAATCGGTCGCAGGAATCTCTTCGTACAAACCTGAAGCTTGCTGCATTTCTGAGAACGATTCTCTTTCTCTTCCTAATCTGGACACAGAAAATTCCATCATTTGACGCAAGACACGGCCGTAAACTTCCACCGTTGAAATTGTATTTTGAAATGGAAATGCATTGTAGGCTTGCTCGTAGACAATATCCCCTGTGAAAAATCCAAGGAGCTGCTCGCTATAACTGAGTAACGCAGAACGCTCCGAATGAAAGCAACTTTTGATTTGCGATGGAAAAATAAAATTATGTTAACAAAACAATAAATAACAACAACAACTGAAAAACTTCACAAATAATGACAATATTTTCTTGATTTTGTATTTTGGTTCCATCGAGTTGATTTGATTTGATTTGATATATTTTCCGTACATTGAACACAAAAGGCAAATACAGGATATAAATATCACTTACGCACAACCTAAAAAGTTTGCAATTTAATATTTTTACTATATTTATTTTTCCGGCCTAAACAACGGTTGAAAAAAGACAATGTTGGCGCAGTGACACATCATCAGATAGATCATTCCACCATGGGGTCCCTCTGTGCACTGAACAATAGCAAATACGCCCTCCGAGGAAACTCGTTGAGGTTGAAAATTCCTGGCATTTGCAAACTCACCTCCTCCCAGCATCTATTTATACACAGAGTTGTCCCATGGTGGAACGCCCTTCCCGAACATTTTGTGACAGAAA
>OFHS01003539.1:0-16660 GCA_900245855.1 Calvadosia cruxmelitensis | reverse complement strand
TAGAATAATTACAGACACTAGGTACCAGACTCTAACAAACATTGATAACATTACGTCATTACATTAATGTCCTGGCCACCCTGGCGAAACAATAATGATAAGGATAACGATTTATTTCTTAAATAACGCTATTTATAACAATAGATCAAAACTGTTTTCCAATGAATTAAAATGACATGTACGTGAACAAACTCTTAACGCAAATACAATGAGCTAATTACAATCTGAATAAAATAAGATTAAAAATACTGTTTAAAATATAAGTATTCTATTTGTTTCTTAAAAAATGTCAATAGTTGTAATATGATTGCGGTCGGCAGTGTGTTCCACAGCTGTGTTGAATGCGCACCCACCTAAGGTAACAAGTATATTCCCATACATACTTCATACCTGGACATTGCAAGGATCACAATTGGGCTGATGACAAAGAATTGCATGTCGTTGGCAAGGTACCATGTCCAAGAAACACACTAAAATGAACATGATACAATCATTGAATAGCATCATAACAACTCATAAATATCTTACCGGTCCTACTCTAACTGACTTTGATAGAATATAATCTACGTTGATAAACCAATTCAGTTCAAATCGAGTCTAATTATCAATTATTGTGATCATGCATACATTGTGGCACAAAATCTCATAGATCTCATAAATTAACTAACCTCGTACATCTATTAAATTAAATTAACTAACTTCTTAAATCTAATAAATTAATCTCATAAATCTCATAAATTAACTAACCTCATAAATCTAAAAAATTAATTTCATAAATCTCATAAATTAACTAACCTCATAAATCTAATAAATTAATCTCATAAATTAACTAACCTCATAAATCTAATAAATTAATCTCATAAATCTCATAAATTAACTAACCTCATAAATCTAATAAATTAATCTCATAAATCACATAAATTAACTAACCTCATAAATCTAATAAATTAACTAACCTCATCAATCTCATAAGTCTAATAAATTAATTTCATAAATCTAATAAATTAACTAACCTCATAAATCTCATTAATCTAATAAATTAATCCAATAAATCTCACAAATTAAGAATCATCAATGATGCTACACGTTAAGTTGTAGTGAACTGTGAAATAAAACACAGGAGAGAAAATTAACTGGAAAAGAGTCACTTCTAATGAGCACCTTTGTCGGTAGATTACCTCATTATGATTCAACATCCTACAAATCAGTTTGAAGGTAAAGAATGATATTTGGTTAAATCGACTTCTAATGGGACTAAAGAAAACATTAGTACTTTTTCCATGCTCTGCTAAATCATGGTGTGACCATGTGAATGCAGCAAAAGGACACACCTAGATATCAAACCCAGCAAACTACAATCCCCTTTATCTTCTCTACAAAGAAAATTCTCTGGCATCCTTTTCTTTGCATTATTTCAAAACAAATGAGATGTTTACTGATAGACAGAAGACAAATTAGCAAATGAGGGTTTAGGCTTACATGCAAAAAATGATTGAATTTTTAATTGGCATGACATATTGACCGATTTGGTGCTCTTCTGTAATCTGGTGGTTCCAATGCTGCCCGCCTGTTCGTGGTGAAACTATCGTCACAATACCAGGACGCAAATGGACAGCAACCCATCTGAGCTCTCGGCGAACAAACAACAACAACTGTAATCTGGCGCCTGTATTAGTCACACCTCAATTTAGAATTAGCAGTGTGAAAATGAGAAGGTGCAGAATAGATACTAAAATATTTTGCGTGTATTATAAGTCACATTTCATTTTCAAACCAAATTTTAGTCTTTCAATGTGGGACTTATTGAGACTGCAAAATGGTCGTTGTTTCGATTTTCCATCATCAGAATAAATTAGCAGTCCGTCGCAAGCAACATCCAATAAAATTATACTTACCCCAGAGAAGTCTGTGCGGAAAAAGTTATTGATGTAGAGGAGATTTGTCCACCATTGCTTTTTGCATCCATCAATAGCAGTTCTGATCAGCGGTTGCGGCAAGCCGTGAGGTATCACGGGCAGAATGTACACAAATGTTAAGATGACAAATGCATAGCTTGGAGTGAGCCTGGAAAGCAAGGAGAAACTATAAAAACATGCTTGCCTTGACAAAATAAAGCATGGGAGTTATTTGCGATTCTGTCAAAACAGCATCAAGTCGCGAATGCATCTAATGCTGTTTATTATCATGCATACACCAAATTTCTAGCATCAAATTATTTCCCTGTAATGCCACCTCGGCCTATACACCAGTGATGTCTGAAAGTGAATTAAATCTACTCAAATTGAAAATTTTAAAGAGAAAAACTGTCAGCTTATATACAAGATCAGCTTACACATGATAAAATACGATTTGTGAAGTATCAAGCAAGTTAGGACATTAAGCTGTCGGAGAGTGCATTGTTTATATACTGACACTCTACGAAGCAACTCATAGTGGTTCATAAAAATGGTGAGTCATGTTATCAAGGCTTGTACACGACGTCATAATGTGGCACACTCACAGATAGAAAGGGAGATTATCATGCAGACTAACAAGGGTGCGTCTAGCTTAATGGTAGAGCAATGGACCGGCAATCCAGGGGTTGTGGGTTCGGCTCCCATTGTGCACCTTAGTTTTCCTAGGACGAACGATCTATGTTTTCAACATAAGCGAGCTGAATTAGTATAATCAGTATAGAAAGTGGAATCCAGTATAGGATATGGGGAAATAGGCAATATGAGGGCATTATCCAGTGAGAGCTTAACTGACTCTGATCCTACATAGTACATAAAAAAACATAGAAGCTCTCGGAGCATGACTCACGGATAATGCATCCATATAATAATTACAACGTAAATAACATAAGACATGAAATATAGTCGAACCTGCCTTAATTAACGACACCTTCGTTAAGCGGACACCTCTTCTGGCTAACACGGACAGTGGACTCTTTCCCTTAAAGCTGTTGTATCTTTGTGGTTTAAATTTCAAAATCCTTTATATAAATACATGTGTTGTTTTTAGCCTATTTGCTGACCAAATCAGAGCAATTGTGCAGTTCGGTTCACCCGTGTTATATCCGCGAGCAAACACTTTTGTTTACACTTCACAGAAATCGTAACGGTGAGACGCCAGCAACGTCACCGCTATTGTCGATCTTGAATGTAGTCAATTAACGCCCACAAAGAAATTTCACGCAAGGATGTTTATTGATTCACTGCATTTCCCTACACTCTCCTGCAATGTTATTGCTCAACTTTAGTCGAGTCATTGTCTTCCTATTGTCTTTCTCGCAAAGCAGCCTAGTCCGCACAAGATAGATGATGTGAGCTTTTGAAGAAACAAAAAACACTCCGTTTTCCCCCTCTCATAGCATAGACGTCACGTTACCATAGTAACCGTGAGTCAATGACCGCTGCATGTAAAAAATCTATTCTGCAACCGTTGTTTTATCAAAATAAGTATTTGCAGTCCAAAAGTTTCCCTGCATGCTTTTTCGTAGCTAATATCATTTTATGTGGGTTAACCCTTCACACAAAACCAATCGTGGAAAGAGAAGGTTCGGTTATTTTGGACCAATCACTTTGAACAAGTTCCATCACCTGTGCCCATTGGACAAGTATAGTTTTGAAAACAAATTGAAATAAGAAATCAAATCAAATTAGAACAATAGAAATATCTCGAACATTAGAATAGGTACTAAGAAACGGTTACTCAATGTTGCATAATTAATTCCAACAGTAATTTCTGAAATGTAACATGTAACCTGTACCACCGTTGATATATCTTATCTAAAAAATTCCATCAATCAAATGATGAATCAACTGAGCATGCTTTGGGGCTTTAATAAAAATTTGCAACGTAGAAGTAGTCTAAATTTCTTTGGAAACTTACACAGTTCTTTTGGTCTCGCATGTTTGTGGTGGTCGCTGTATTAGACTCCATGGCAATCATATATGACACCACAAGAAAGAATAGACAATGTTGTTAGCTCTGTTGGCAATCAATGTAATGCTAGGATAGCGAGAGCAAGAGAGAGCAAATAAACAGGGTGTGCCAAGCTGTTTGCGATCAGATTGATCATTGTGAAGAAACTGGACAATTACGTCATATTGATTTGTGTCGCGTTGGCACAACACTGCTGGAATCTTTCTAATGTTGGTATTTGCGTAGTTTGTTTAGTTCGTAGTCATAATAAGTCACAGTTAATCCAACGTAATTGAGTAGGTTTGTATTTGTGATCCCCCATAGTAACATAAACATAATCTGTATATAAGTAATGATTTTCATGTAAATAATTGAGTGGATCAAGTGTAATGAGTGTAGCGAGTGCTATGGGAGTGAAATACAAAGCTGAAATCAAAGTGAGTTGAAGTTGGATTTATCTATACAAGTTCGCGAGGGAGTTCGTGTCGCCAGTGAAGACAACTCTCCGGAATACAGTTGTCGTCGATGAGTTTGACGTGTGATCGTTAGCCGACAGAAAGTTTGACTATAGTGTTGTGTGAGTTGCAAACGAATATCCTAGTCAACCGTTAGGGCAGTGGTTTTGGGTTTTCTACAGTCTGGCCCATGCCTGTGAATGTCCACGAGCCCCAACACAAGCCTATAATAATAATAATAATAATAACAATTTATATATTTATATAGCGCTATTTCCAAGAATTTGCTCAATAGCGCTTTACAAAGGTTATACAATCTGTTAACAAGTGATTTTCATAAAATTAACTATCTTACAATATAACGGTGCCTTAAAATTAAAAAATAGGCACGTTGTATAGGCACGTTGTATAGGAACGTTGTAATGCTAAAATCATGGACTCATGACTCATGGTATTGCTACTTTGCTAGATATCCGTTGATAAATTGTAGGATGCTGCTAAGCATGGTTAGCTTACCTCAGGTAACGATGAACATAAAACTTGAACCATGGCATTCTTCCTTTGGCTTGAATTCTCTTTAGAGTCAGATAAGAAACCAATAGTCCACTAGATAACAAATGGCAAGGATTCATTCAAATATCCAGTTTAATTGGCAAAGACAAGCAGTCGATCGTCAGACCTGTTATGCGTGGATTCTGTTTTGGCTTTATGTAAATGCTGTGTACAGCCATTACTTGCCATATTCACATTATTATTAAGTAACCTTGTACTTAATTTCATGATTGTGTCATCTCAGTTGTGAATAAATTGAACAAACAAACATAAACTTATTCTATCAGAAAGTCATACCCCCAATAGAATCAAATAACAAACTATAAACAGGGCTGCTGTTAGCATCCAATACTAGGGTTACTGTTGGTCCAGCGCTCACCTCAGAAAGAAGAAACTGTCAACAGAATAGACACCATTGACAACTGGCAGAAACGTGAAGCGACGGAGTACTTTGCGCAAAAACAGTGCATTGTCTGCAGAAGAATTACAAAAACACAGTTATAGACACACGGATAACCAGCAGCTTGCAGAAAAACAATGAGATCATGATTATCATCGTATACTGTGCAACACAACTCAGCCATAGGTGTCATTTTGTTGGGCATATACATCATAAAAGCAGAGAAAGTTACATACTGTATATAGCTGGTATGTTAACAGAAAATGGATGCTAAACAGGTAGCAATGCGGGAAAAATTATTAAAAAATAATAATCCAGGAGTTTCACTGATGCAACGTGAACAATAACTGATGTGCAAACAATCCTAACATGCGGAAACCAATCATGACGAGCAAAGGACATAGAACAGGATTTAAGCAGGCAACTTAGCAATGAGTAAGGACCAAGGACCCATAGATTGTCATGAAGATTAGAATATTGAGAAGGATTTGTGACGAGTGCATTATAAAGCAGATGGTGTTATTCCTCACAAGAGATCAAAGCTTGCAGAAGGTGGATGTGACACAATTCCAAAAAAGTTGCAGCTTACCAGCTTCCAAGGGCGTAAAACTGTAGGTGTGGCCAAGAATGACCCACCACATGCTAAATAATCGAACACCATTGATCGACGTTATAGCTCCCTTTGGAACATCAGTAGACAGTATCATTTTTGCATTTCGCGTAATTGAAAAGCAACGGACGATGTTCAGCAGAATACTATCTAGAAATGTAGGAAAATAATAACACAATTACAAAATCAAACAGCAGATTCAACTCAGACATTGATACGGGTGATTCTGCTGATTTCACAAACTCTTGATGCTACAGTGAAACCTGTCTATAGTGGTCATCTTTGATATCCGAGGACCTTTATAGACAGGTGGCCTTTCTGTCGAGGTTGAGTTCTATGGAAAGCGTCATTGTGGGGTTATGAAGAGTGGCCTTTATACACAGGTGGCCACTAATACAGGCTTGATGTAAACTAATGTGTTCTTTCCTTTGTTTCCTTTAATTTTGTGGATCAAATCCTAAAATTTTAAAAATTTATAGACCTACAGTTCAACTTGGGTTTTATCCCACTGGATAATGTCCAGGCGTAGATCATTTCCCCTTCTTACTGGATGTCATTTGCCATACTTGCTTTGCTAATTAATCCTCAAAGACCCAACTCGCATATTCAAATATCAAAGATCTTGCATTTATGGTTGTTTTAGGGTGCATAAGAATCATCTGAATTTGTTTCAGTCTACTGTTGCTAGGGTTTAAAATGCACTACTCTGCCAGCTCAAAAAACTGTAAATATTGCAAAATTCAAATTTGATTGTAAACAACAATTATTTCAAGATTTGTATTGTTGAATAATCTAATATTAATTATTGTTCATATCATACTTTATCTTTTCTGCTCCATGAAAAAGTTATTTGTAACTTAATCGAATTTCAGATTAAAGTCACACACGCATGCCCTATTTCAGCTGGAGAAGCAACACAGATAATGTGGCGGTCTCATCAGCCTCTCTTCATTCGATCTACATTCAACATACACACTCTACAATGCTGACTCACTCTCATTGTCAGGATTTCTAAGCAGCATAGACAAAGGAATATCATCTCTCGAAGAGCTATCTCGTTCTTCTTCAGGTGTAGCTCGACTGTTGCTCTCATCCTCCATCATGTTGTATCTATTTTCTTCTTGGTCTTTAACATAGATGAACCATCGGTCTACAACCGTGCCAACTAGGCCCATGGCAACAAATAGCACGCAGACAATTCTAGAAGAGAAATGTTGGTATTCTCATATAAGCAATTGGAAGATAAATGCCTTCGGCAAGCGGAAGACAGGTATGAGTATTAATGTGAGAGTCTTTTTCAAAAAATAAAATTCTTAGCTTTAATCTACAATTGCCTCCCTAAGGGAAGAACTCTAAAGACCTGAGCAAGACACTCACAATTTTAGTGCTGCAATATGAAGCTAAGCGCCTGGTCATCGCTTAATCAAACAATATCCGTTTCCTTGAAAATTACAACATTTTGCAATAACTTGGAATGCTCCGCTGCAATCAAACTCTCACTTGATCCTACTAAAGTTAGGAGAATACTTGAATCATAAATGTATCAACATTGTAAGATGTGAAAACAAACGTTGACAGCTAATTCTTTTCAGGCAGGCTTTAATTGAACTATAATTATGCTAACACTCTTACACTGCTATAACAAATCCAGCCGATGTTGTGTCTTTCTTCATCTCACATATAATCGCATTGGGATCATCGCGACGGAGCTTGATGTACTGGGAGATATTTATTCCTATATGAAGATAATTGCAAAGCATCACCGTCAAAGAGATCAAACCACTTGTTGCATATCTGATATTACAAACTAGAATTACGTCAAATGTAATCAATAAAATACAGTCCAATATGCCTTACATGACAACCTGTCTTAAATAACTACCCAAGAGTGATCCCATGTTAATTAAAGGCTCAAACAATACAATTCACCTGTTTTAAACAGCCACCTGTGTCAAAAGACCACTGTTGTGCTAGTAATACCAATAAACAATATGCACGAATTATGATTAAATAAATTAGCACTAACAGAAAATAATAAATGCAATATAATTAATAATATAATTTATATGATATATATAATTGGCACTAATATAATTAATGTATTTTACTTATAATATTAGGCCTAATTATTTTTATTTTTATTTTCGTCAATTGACAGGTTGGATTGTAAGCAGTACTTATTTCTCCTTTCAAGAATACCTATGAAAATGACTTAATTAAAGTGGAATAAACACATTCTAAGCAACAAAACAATAAAGGAAAACGTTTGTGATCGTAAAGAAGAAAACAGGCCTTAAAATTAAAGAGGGAAGCGATTAACTTAAACAGGAGTCTGCTCAATTATGGCCTTACTTTCAAGTCTATAGGAATCAATTTGAATGATCTCCTACATAAATAATGTGTGTGGTTGCTTAGTACAGATAGAATGGCAATACAAAAATTAAGATTGATGACCAATTTTCATATACCCTTCAGTCAATAATCCATTTCTAAATTAACAAAAGGCTAGCATAGCAGCTGACTTACGCTGACTCAAAATATCGTAGAGATTCACCAAGTCTGCTGGACTGCATTGTGATGGAGCGCAAAACCCTAAAGAGGGCACCCTGGCGAATTCCTGCGGTACCTGTAACATCAGATAAAAGGGAATTAGAAAGACATAAAGCTGTACAGCTAGTCTAAGATGCATATAATTAGAAACAAAAAGGCTCTCATTGGATGAATGGTTACCATTTGTTATAGTCTGAGGCTCCATAATGCAGAAGCCAGATACAACAACTGTAGTGATGACGAACGTCTTTTGTTATTTAAATATCTATGTCATAATTAACGTAATCATGTCACTTCATGCCAAATATATACCTCCAGTCAAACAAACAATCATCGCATCTTATTATCTTACAGCCTGGCACATAACTTAATAATATACTGAACAAGTAGGCAGATGTATGCTATGTGTGTATTCAGCAACAGCATGAGAAAGCTGTTGAATATCGGTAAAATCAAGCTTATACAGTATATATATATATATCTCAGAGGACTGGGCACTAATTCGTCAAGGGGCCTGGGACCAGTACAATGACTTACTCAAAAAAATCACATAGCATTATGCGTTATCGGAATAAAAGTTACACAGGTTAGAAATTACGACTAATTGTGATCAAGCAGTGACAATGATGACAATTATTGAAATGACAATGATGATGATGACATTGAAAACAACGATTTTCCCCCACAGCATAGACTATCAGGCTACCATAGCAACCATGAGTCAATGATGATGATAATGATGACAATGAATGACGATGATGACGGTAATTATGGCAATGGCGATAGGCCTAATGGAAATGACGATAATGATCATTGCGGTAATGTCTGTACTTGCAACAGCCTCTTCAACCTAATAGCAAGTAAACAGCACCCTCACCCTTCGTAGTTACACAAACCTTCTCTTCATTTGTATTTAGTCATACTGTATCTATCCTAAAACGATTGCAAAAGGGAGGGGAAAAGTTACTTCTTGATTCTTGCAACAGGAGGCTGCTTCATGTTAATAGAAGTGAAATCAGTTGCTATTTCTTTTCGGTGAATCATCTAACGGCAGCCTTAATTTATCATATTTTACTGATTTGTTGGAACCAGTCAGAGTACGTCTACTACGGCAAAGAGGACCGCGCATCCTTCGATGATCTCCCTGGGCTACCGCCTCGCACCAGAGGCAACAGCAGAGAAGTCTACTTTTGTGTCAAGCATAAGAAAAATAAATGGTCGAGCAATTGTAATAGGAATATAATATTTGACGTGGGGTCGGGACATCATGTTGGGAAATTTCCCCCCAGCAACGAAAGTGCTAAAGTTTGCACAGTAGATTGAGGGTGTACTCACCGATATATTGAATTTGCTCAAATTAATGACAACAGATGCCATGCAGTAGTGACCTCCATGTATCAATTCAGTGCATTCTTGGTATGAACCAAACATGAACATGTTACCAAGAAGGATCCCAGTGCCAGGCTTACCAAACGCATCGGCATCTGCAATGGCAGCAACAGAAATAATTATAAACATGGCTTCAGTGTCATCATAATCAATTAATCAGAAAAAATCGTGTAAACCAAACGGCACAGAGCTGATACATGATACAAAAAGAAACTTGATATTACTAATATGAACAATACATATATATTAAAGATTTGAATACTTTTTAAAACCTTTTAACTTTAACAGTGAGTTATTCAAATTTTAAGTAGCATTTGCTAGCTCATAAAGCATAGAAAGATATCTTATAATTTAATTTGATAGTTTCCGTTATTTCTACTATTTTAAGAGTAATCTTGTACCTTTCCAGTAACTCTAATTTTATAATTATTTAAAAATGAAAGCAAGTTGTAACGTTAGTTACGTTCAAATATAACATGTCCAGCCTTTCCAATTGACGAAGATCAGAGCAATGCGTGCCGGGATACATGTGTTTGCACACACGTGACTTTGAGCTGGATGCGCTTATTCTTGCCGTTTACAAAGAAACAAAAGACACCGCTCGGCCCCTGGTAAACATTACGTCATAGATATTTTGGGGAGGGCGGAGAAGAGGGACAACCTGCGTTCCAAACTCCGAAGGGCACAAAAAGTTGCCCACCTGTTTGACCTCAATGAAGAGAAATGGAGGAATAATGTAATTACTAATAACTAACTGAATGTTTCTTTGACTTTCAACTGCAAATTTGAAATTATTATGGGAAAATACTCACATTGCATAGCTTCGGTGCGATCTTCTGTGCTGTTTAGTTTCAACAAATCAAAAATGCGCTGGCTGCAATTTGACGTTGAGCTAATGCCAAGTGATTTGGAGGAGATTTCAGACAAAATTGATCTGAGTAAGCTAACATGAGGTCTTCCTAACGGCAGTGCTTTCAGGAGATCTTTGTTGTTAGCTTCGACGATATGTTTTTGTCCAGCAACACATCTCTCCAAAATAAAGCTCAGTGATGCGAACACGACAAAAATGTGGAAGGCTTTTGCTCCAGCCAACATTGTTAGAAAAACTGCAGAACACCACTCTTGTCTTCCCTAAGTTCCAGAGCTGAGCTTTACCACATCTGATTCAGCTGGCATCGTTTCGCTTTGTTTATACGATCATAAAATGTGCTTAGTCTAGTAGTTTTTGTCACGTGCGGCGATCTATTTTACTCAGCTGATGTCATCGTACGATTCATAACAAGGCAAAAACAAACTTCGAATAAAAAACAATAATTCCTGACTATGGCTTGCCAAATCTAAACAAGAATAACAAACATTGAAATGGCTGCGTCCTGGTCTAGTAAGACTGGTAGTCTGGCAGCTGAAGTGAAATGTCTTCGCAGGGCAACAAGGAAGTCTTCAACACAAGAGAAATTTTTCGAAAAGTAAGACTCGATTTGGAAAACAGCTGCGATCTTCTGCCGTTCTTGTTACAGCTTACATACACCACTATGCTGAAACGCAGATTCGTGTTTCAGATGAACTTGGAGAGGCATTGCCAAGTTAAGACGTCAACGAGCGAGTACAATTATTGTACATCATAACGTACAAGTACAAACTGTACTTTTGGGACCGAGACAACAGCCTCGATAACAAACACTCTCAAAAATGTTTTTCATTTGTATTTGAATTCTGCATGATATTCTTGGTAATAGTCTTATTGAAATGCTCGTAGAATAATTATAATTGAGCGTAATAGTCAATAGACAGACATCAATTGTTGTCAGATAATTTATCTATTAATAACTGATCGATCTTAGCTTCTCTGAAGTAAATGGAATCCAATACAAGTAATTCTGTCGATTCAGAAATGTAATATGAATCTAAGGCTCCGACAATTGAGTAGTACATTTTCATAATTACATTATTTAAATGTTTTGTCACAATGCCCTCTCAAATATTGTATTTTGCAATAAATAATAATTACTAATGCATCTTGCAAATAATAAAGTTCAACTGTTTGACTTCTAACCAAACAGTTCTCTTCATGATGTTTAAGTAATGTTTTAATGGTTAAATTAACAATGAAAATTATCATCAATAAATACAGTACATCTCTAAAATAATCGATAAATTGTTTTGTTAATTCACAACGCGGCGACGAATGGTAAAATTTTCCTTCTGCAAAATCGTTTAGTTAACTGACGTCGTATTTCAGGGCGAGTAAGAAGAATGCAAATTGGATTCCATGCTGAGTTTGAGAACACAATAAAAGTTGCAATGTGAAGCATGTAGAGTGGTGTGTCTTCTGCTTTAACAACAACGCGAAGGGATCTCGTCACGACATATGGCGTGTACGCTATGAAGAATCCAATCACAACAACAAAAGTCGACAAAAACACTTTCCTCTCCTTCAGAAAACGTCGATATTTGTCTTTATCGAGCGAGAACCGATTTATGACATTGATTTTGTCTTGAGTCGCACAGGGAGAGATGTTGGTTGAAATCCACAGGGGGTTTAACTTCGATGTATGTAGTTGCCTCGTAACCAGACGATAAACTATAATATTGACCACAATGGTACAGAACAAAGGTAGAACTGCATTGGTAGTAACCAATATGGTGAAATATCTGGATGATCCGCTTGAATCAATTCTGATTGAGCACGCAAAACCGTTTGCACCGTTCACTTCCATGAAACGACTGTCAATCAGAATAGGCAGTAGAAACGCGAGTGGCTGCAAGAAGGGCCATAGTAGCAACACTGTGCTCCAGGTACTATCCTGATAGGTCAGGTAGTGGATTGGTCTGGCTATTGCAATGTATCGATCAATACTGACAGCAGTAAGATACAAGATGGAAATCGCACCAAGTGCATTGACAAAGTACTGTGTGATTCGGCAGTAGATTTGTCCATGGGATCCGCCAAGGAACAGCGACGGGTACAAGTTGATGGCGTGGTAAGGCACACTGTACAGACACGTCAACAGATCATTGATGCAAACGCAAAGAAGCAGACGGTCACTGTAACGCCTTGCTGCTTTTTGCTTCTTCAAAATGGCGTAGATGCAAGCAGTGTTCAGACAACAACCGAATAACATACTCAAGGCGTATAACACCGTTAGCAATGGATTCCAAACGGCAACATCCATTGCTCCAGGATCAATCTCAGGAATCATCTTGCTTGAGGATAGATGTCTTTCACTTCTTCCTCTGCCAAGAAATCTTTCCAAGCGTGTCGATTCAACTACCAGAGCAATGCTTTCAGCAATCGCTACTGATATTATGCGCTTCTCACTAATATTTGTCAATAAATACCAAGCGGAAAACAACAAAGGAAAATGAAGCAACAATATTAATATACAATAAGCAATCGTGACGCTGCAATTTTGAGACGAGGACCCTCTGCTTTCAAAAATATTTGAATGTCAATTAGTGGAAGTGGATGGCAACCATATGGCATTGGAAGAGTGGATTAACCAGGAACTAATTAGCAGTTCTTCTCAAAATAAATTCAAATGATAAATTATAACGTGGACGACTTTTCACCCCGTATAGGGTATAGAAGAGTGGAGTCGTACAAATGCAATAGCGGTCAATATCAATGAAGCCCAGCTTTCTCAGTCTTTTGATCGTGCTCGTGTAACTCGTGGCTATAATCCGATCGGCTGAATGTCAGATTCGATCGTATAGCTGTATTGTGAATCACAGTGTTCCTCCTCTGCGAGATGATTCGGTTTGTTGATTGGCTGGATGCAGCACGATGTCTCGGGTTGGCGGGATATGTGTCTTAGCAGTACAAGTCTCTTTCAGCTGATCATTCTACTTGCTAATTGCTCGCGACATTCTCAGTACAACTCGGCGGCGCTGGCTCCAAATAAAGATTCCAGCCACTATTTATATTGGTCTATATCAACACTTGATCATTTTGGCAACCAAATTCCTGCTTGTAGCTTGGATACGCATCCTTGTGCTAGAGATTGAACTCGGTAGCTGCATGACTTTTAAATATATATAGGAATGAACTAAGCGGGTAGCTTTACTCTGCCTTCCACGGTGGATTCAAACGGGATAGTCACTGAGATTGTCACAACTCAGAGTTTATTCTACAAGAAAGAGCAGTTGCAGATTCTCTGTTTGGGGGGGGGGGTAGCTTACCCCGATTAGGAGCTACAGCCCCTTCGTCCCTTGCTGTCTCTGGTAAAAGTATTACAATAGCTCGTGCCGTTATCCTGAAATGCACGTTGTTGTTAATGGATTTATGAAGGGAGAAGAGATCTTGGGAATGTTCTACAGGAAAAGAAACAATCGCAGAAATGACGCTAAGAGTATTCCTGAGAGATGATATATTTTTGCTGACATGATAGCGTAAGTCAGCCGCTTACAGATTGTACAAGATCATCCTCTAGCCACCTCCATCTCCTTCATTTGCAACTTTGGAGCTGCGAAAGGCTATTTCGATGCTTCTAGCTGCGGATTGGAGCAACTTGTGGATTTGCTGAGGAAACAGCAGCTGCTTCCACCATTATGATTTTGACGATCTCTTGCCGTCTTGTCCGTTAACCGATTTTCTACCGTCGTTCGGCTCGACGATGTCATTGGATACATCTGGGTTGCCATGGTAATTATTGGCAACGCTCATCTCAAAGTCTTCAACTTTGAATGTAATCGGGTAATAGCAGGAGGCACGGTTAAGGAAGCAAGGGATTTCTTCAAACAACTGTCCATCATCAATCACGTTTCGTTTCACTTTCGACCTTCTTGTAAGCATTCGAATGACTCTGTTTGCTGAATCAGGCAATTTGGTTGCGATGGTTGATCGTGGTTTGGACGCTTCAATCCCATTTCTATCGTTGCTGTTGCTCACAGTCATGCAACCTTGAACGCCATTACGATGTTCCTCATTCTCTTGCAGTCGGTTGAAGTTGAACAAACCACTGTCAAACATTGATTGTAATCCATTGCAAGTCGAATTTTGATTCTTAGTTGATAGATTGAGCTCTTGAATATCAATGTGGGCAAAGAGTGGAATGTCGCCGAATTCAATACCCAACGTCTCGGCCAGAGAACTCATATCTTTAAACGCTGAATCCTGACTGCCGTGCATTGAGCTTTCCTGTTCTCCGTCCATGACAACGCCGAGGCTAGACATGTCACTTGGAATGGCCACTTCATCATGGACATCACAAGCACTAGAAAAAAAGAATAATAAAAAAATAAAATTCTATTGGAAGGAAAATGCAAGTAAACAAACTGATCTATCCAACGGTTGTTATAACACCAAAGAACGAAACAAAGTGAAATAACTAGGTTTTTTATTTTTCAGATGGAAAACATTCATTTCATGATCATGTCAAAACTTCAGTGGATAATATTCTGAAGAATCGATAAAAAGTTAACTATAACTTGAATTGATTTACCGGTGACTTGATAAAATATTCCGTTGTGGAAACATAAGCTTATAACTTACTGAAAAAATTACAGTTCTTAGTCCTATTCATTAATTAAGAATGTCCGCCGGCTGGTCGTAACTATAGATGTCATGCAATGTATATGATTATAGTAGAATAGCAAAGAGAAGCAACCCGACACAATAGTAAATGAAGCAGACTTAATATAACATTCGTTGACATCCTTACCGAATAGAGAACGAATTCCATTCCACGTCACTGAACAGTTTTGAAATATCAGCCGTCATTTTGCGACAACCTATTGAAATGAAACACAATAATTTTCTTCATAAGATACGATCGTCCTTTGACCTTCGATCTATGTTTACAAGCTGTCAACAACAACGACAGGCCATCAAATTATGCTGAGTGTAGCATCATGTTTCCATTGATATTAGCTAATAATTCAAGAACTGAAGTCGACATCACCAACATGATGCGTATTTTTGTGAGGGCGTGTCATTAGTTATCATTTAGTTCTATAAAATGTTAAGGTCATTTGAATGCTAATAATCGCAGAGGTTAGAGTTTCTTCCTTTCCAAATGAGCAAGCGTTTGCACTTGGATCTATTAATTAGTATTTATATACCAATAATAAACAAACAAGATATGACTGAAGATATTTGTTGTTCTCTTGCAAGCTACAGCTCTATATTCGATAAAACTGAGTCTATTCAATCCATGTTTGTGAAACAATTAATAATCAATTTTGTAAACGTAAATATATGACATGTTCTGAAAAAGCTACGATATATGTGAACTTACCTTTCAGTACAATATAAGCTTTCCAAATCAATCCGAAACAATCCAAACTTGGACGCAAAAGCAGCTCTCCAATGAAACTCGACTTAATCGCGAGAGATTCTATCGAAGAACGGCAAAGAACCACAGTAGAAGGGATTGTGACGTTTCATGAGATCACGTGACAACATGTCGGCCAAACCAAGAGCGAACACGCTGTTTCACTCTGACAAATGCAACTTCTCCGCGCTTAGATCATGAACGCAGTCAGTTTCCCATATCGGTAATATTATCGGCTTCACTGTTCTTTAAACATTAATAACACTTCTGCATAGTTAAAAGCAAGACCAAGATCGTAGTACGAAATCTAGCAACGGGGCTAGTCTGGGTCGAGTCGTGCTCAGGCTCCTGCCCGACGGTGCTCGCCACGTGGGACTGACGTTAATGGTCGTGGTTCCGCGTGATCTGGCCATCGTGATCTGGTGGCCTTGCCCTTTCCTGGTGCTATAGTGGGTCACTCAGTGGCGTAGCCAGCTGCGAAGCAGCGTCCTGCTCTCCGCCGGAGGCGAAAAATTTTTGGGGTTTG
>OFHS01003538.1:0-16661 GCA_900245855.1 Calvadosia cruxmelitensis | reverse complement strand
ATTATTATTATTATTATTATTGTAACGCGCTTCTCAACATCGCGTTTCCATCGTTAGATCAGCAAGAGCTTCCAACAGAAAGAAACTGAAGGTAACTTCAATTCTTACAGCATCTAGATAAGAGTGTGTCCGGCTTCCAAGGATCAATCTTTAGAAAGCAACAAAGAAGTATCGTGCGTGATATTGAGCAGTGTTGGAAGTAGCGAACTACAAGTAGTATTTTTCTTTGTATCGAAGTAGTTTTTGTCTAAATTTTTCAAGAAGTAGTTGAAGCTTAAGACTCGTCTCTTATTGAATTTGTAAGAAACTGAAAGTAATCAGTAGTGAAGTAGCTATAGCTACTTTCTGGGAGATGTAGTAAGTTGTCGTAGCTAGCTACTTCATTTGTGGTACATTTAGTAATTTGTGACTTGCAGCGTGGACGTGTGTTTGTTCGCGTGCCATATTGGAGGATCTGTTCTCCGAAATCAGGAATTAATGAACAAAATATGACTTTTGAAGTATATAACAGTTCGTTTAATTGCGTCTAGTAGATCAACGAAGTTCCAAATTATTTTTTCACTTGTTTTAATAGTCAAACAGGGATATTGTATCTTTCGGCACGCAAAGGGTAACAAAGCTCCACCTCCGATCTACTTGCTCTGCAAACCCTTCGATGGTCGGAGTAGCTATTTTTCCTAAATGAAGGCAGCTATTTAATTCGTGCCACTTGCGTTTCTACCACATTATTCGTTGTTATAGATTCTGGATGACAGTTTGGGAGAACTTTACAGCAGATTATTATTGCAAGCGCGTTTGTCTTTTGTACTGTTGGCGTCACTTGACTATTTGCTCTGTGAACACGATAGAAGACTAGAGAAAAGAATCTACATATCGATACGATTAGAAGGCTGAAGAAGCTATGTCTGTTCTACCCACCTTGGAATCTCATGCGATATTCGCTCCTTCTTCTATCGGCTTCCATGGATGCGAAGTAGCTTCCATCATCAGCATAAGGCGTTTCTATGGTGAATGGTCTTCGCTTGGCAATGCGACGTTGTTGTCTTAGGTAAGCCACTCTGGCTGCAGTTACTTTCTGACGTTCAGCTACCATGAGACAAGATGTGCAATTGCATTCTTTAAAGGAACATTTGTCCTTGTGTCCTCGGAGTTCTGAATCAACGCCATGATTCCGACATCGAACGCATTTTGGCACTCTAGGGGAATTGAAATTCTCCCAGCTTTCGTCGTCACCCTCACGAAGATCTGGTGTTTGCATGATTACTCTTTTCTTCGAACCAGTGTCAAAGTGAGACGCTGTTAAAAGATAGACATTCACTGTTTGAAAGGGACATTTCAGTGACGTTCACAATTGATGTGCGATAGCGTTAAGATCAAACCCGTCTTGTTCTATGAACCTTAACGTAAGCATTACTGTTTGTCGCGTGTTATCGTTACAATACCTGATCAGTCTGCTAGCACTTGACCGCTCGTCCACTCAAGCTGAACCGGCTAAATGACCCACTTTTCGTGTACTGTAACAACAATTTAAAGTGGTCGCGCCTGCTTAGTGGAACAGGTCACTGAAAATGCCTTGTCTTAATACGAGTACAGTTAGAACAACATAGACAGTGTCCAATCTACGGGTTGGGGCTTGGCAAACAAGTTTGAAGTCCACTTCAAAGAAATGCGTGTGGCCTGAGACCTTGTTTGTGAATCTGAGGGTTACTTCTAGAAATATGTACAAACTCACACAGTTGTGTCACGATCGGTTTAACGGTTCTGAAACTTTTCCTAGATATTTTATAGAACATTTTTCCTTATCTAGCTTCATTCTGCATCCATTGCTCAAATTGAACATCATTTAGTCAATTGCGTGGCGTCTTTAAACTGACGGTCGCGTGAGAGCATTCCCGATCTTTCGCTTCAACGATCGACATCTGCGTTCACCTCACCCCTCTAGACACAGGTTACACAACCAATTACACGATCTGTCTACGCACGAAACATTAACGAATGTAGAATTTAATTATTTCTATAGCTAATACAATAGCTTAATTTCTCTTATCATCATCTTCCTTGTCATATATTGTAGTACATTTACAGTAACTGATTAAGTCTTTATTGTTGTAAACGGAGATGCACTTCATTGATTTGTGTAGATACACATTCAAATGTTGATTGTCACCATAGATTAGCCGAAAACACATGGTTTTATGTCGCAAATGCTAAGCACGTACATTGTTAAAAGTAGAATGATATTTTCCTACAAAGATACCATGCAAATACGATGTCCGAGGAAGGAAAAGCGATAGACAAGAAACTACTTTTTTTCAGAATCCTTAGGGTGTAATGCAACGTTTTTAAAGCCATTTCAAAGTTAAAATATCTGTCCATAGTCTGCAGCTAATTTCTTGCAACAACTTCTTTACGTTTCCACTTGTGAATATTTCGATGTTCTGTTACACAAATCAATTTTTTCTGCACATCTCTGTTTCACAAATCAATCTTTTTCTTCACAACTAGATTGTTTTTACGAGAGCGAGAATCTATAATATTACTGTCCAATGCTCTGATAACTTCTTTTGTAAATGATAGTGATACTATCGCTTGAGTTTTAATCTAGTTAGGATATCATTGTCTCAGATATGATTCCAACGAACTGATTGCGTGACAATTTATTGGCCTCCAGACGATTGATTGCTCGACACCAAGGATCAATGATTTCACGCAAAAACGTTTTGCAAGACGAACCCGTTGTGTCACTACTCTCAAAAAGGTTCGTATTCATTCAGTTATATCAAAAATATGTCCATATAACAGTCTAGTTTTCTTCCAATACACATAAAAGTCCATAATAATGGTATTACAATTTTTTTCGGTGTTTTTTTTTCGGTCAAAAGGTTCGCGATAGAAGCCTTACAATGTTCTTTTATTGACATTTGCAAAATTCTTATCATATGTTGATCTTTTCCAATCTCAGAAAGAACCATTTTAAGCTGTAATAATGGAACAGTAACTTAGATGAGTTTTGAAATGATGGAGAGACGTTGAAACAAGAAACGCGAGCATGTTGACTTGAAAGTTCGATCGAGATAAATTTGACAGCGAGTGAAGCCATTATTCGGACAGAGGGGAGATTGTATAAGGTATTGGCAACCGATAAGTACATCTAGCGAAGAAAAGCAATTTCTCATATTCCATTGATAAAATTAATTCTGCAATTGTCGAGAAAGAATTTGCATTTTTATTGAATAGTCTCCACGTTGATCATTTTGCGGTCGAACAAACACACTCGTCCTTTCAATCGAATTTGGTCTGTGAATTCAACTCGACACAAATGGATTTCAAGTTCACAGAAATTTGAGAAAATGTTTAAAAATGAATCAATTGAGATTCATTTCATTTGCTGTAACAATGACAGTTGTTTTTCACAATTTGAAGCGACCTATTGCATGGTAGTCTGAAAAGAGTCTTAGAAAATAGAAAGACCACACTCGCCTCAAAACAATTCGAACACCATTTCGTATTCATTCGATTTCACTTTAACTTGTCAATATGTTTTGTTCTGAATTTAATTTCATAGCAATATTTCTGAAACACTTAATTATTTCTATTCGAAATGAGATAAGAAACGGTAGCAAGCGGTGAGAATTAGCAATAAACAATAGCCCTTGTTGCAAAGAATTCTATTTGACAGTTTGTTACTTGCGATAGACAACTATGAAATCTCGCACGTCACTCGATTTATTGTACACCCTGCCTCGAAAAGTAAAATTCATTAGGACCAATTCATAGTAGGACCAATTTTCTACTACAAGACCAATTTAAACATTTGTGCTACAATATTTGAAGGCGATGCTTAATCATAGACACTCCGTGCAGTAAATATTGCATGCTTTGAAATTCCCTTTTTGAAACAAGTAGCGTGTTTTTGCATGGCAGTTAAGACACATAGTTACTGTCTTTTTACTGACAGATTGTCTCGCGTGATAAGATAAAACTGAAAACAATAAATCGTTACACAAACCTTCAACAATGTCGATAGCCCAAAATGTCGTGGCTTGTGTTCTTATCGCAAAATGCTTTCAGTAAACGCCAATTGTCCAAATGCCACGACATTAACACGACACGCCTTGAAGTAACGACATTGTTATAAAACTGTGTCAAGTGTTTCTCATGCAATTGCTCAGGTTGTTTCACGAACAGTCGAGGACAAAGCTAAATCGCATCGTCACATGTTAGCATTCATCCAGACCTCTATGGCATCCACCAGTTTAAAACGCTCGCATTAACATAAAACACAATTGTTTAATTGTTCTCGATAGAATATAATCTGAAATCTTGTAGCATCACCATTCGCTCAGACACGTAGCAGAAACACCTAAGGCTATCGACAATTAATTATCAAAACAATAGGTTAAGCGATGTGTTTACCAATTTGAATAAATCGTCGAGTAGCTACTTTGTACTTATGACGATCTAAAAGCCATTTTTTGCTAGCTTCCCTTTAGTTTCTTCCATGACTTTTGTGTAAGTTTTATTCATAATTGGAATCACTTTTTGCATAAATATAGTGTCGAAATTTGTCTAATTGAAACGGTAGCATCAAAATAGGGTAGAATTATATAATCCAACTTTGAGTGAGATGTCAAACGAGGAACAGGATATCAAATAAAATAAATTATGTACCTTGTTTAAATTTACAGTAATTAATACATTATTCTGGACGTTTGATGAACAAATTTGAATTTGACCTATTGCATTCGTGTCGAGCTTCTAACAGTAGAATTACCATGTTACTGAAATGTTACACCCGAGTGTAAACTCATCCAGGAGCTGTCCATATACTGCAACCCACGTCATAGACAAAAAGTTTAACCTTTCTAGGACTATGAAATAAACCTTGTGAACATACCGTCATGCAGTCACGTCAAATGAACTTGTTTCCTTCTTCAAGAGTTTGTGGCGTTATTTCATTCAATTGATGTGTTTTGTTATTGTCGAGTTATGGGACAGCCACCTTGTAATCCTAGTTACAATCCGCTACATTGGAAGGCATTCGCTTGTCGTCCATTCACCTTGACTGTTCACAGACAATACGAACACCGGGTGAACAGTTGGCCACTGCGTCTGGCCAAGCTCAACCTCATTGCTCCGACAAACAACAAATCAACCGGAGCGAAAAGACCGGTTGACGCTGGTAAAAAGCCGGCGAGCGGTCGAGATTCCAAGTCAAATACGCTTAGCCAACCCATGGTATGTGGAGTAAAGATCCGGTTGAACCGATTGATTGGGAGTTCTGTTTTCTGAATGTTTCAGGTCATCTGCATCTTTTCAATAATCAATTGCATATATCCTGTCTCAATTAAAAGCCTGTATTTTCTTAAAAAGATATTTCCTTTTGTGATAAAAATATTAGCTATATTAACTTAATTGGAATCGACCATGTAGATTTGTTGGCTTTTATTGAGATGTGTGAGCTTTCAAGATATAGAAAGGAACAGAGGAAGCCAAAGGCCGAAGACAGATTAAAATCATGAGTCACTATCAATATTTCCTGTCGTTAAACCATAGTTGAATCTCAAGACATAAATACTACGCTTTAAGTCCATCATTTATAACTAAAAAGCCCCGATTTCATTGATTCTCATCTCCTCGGGTCAATTTTCCAACGTGACTAAAAGATTGTGGTTTTGTCAACGACTTAAGACATTGTATTGATCTTTATCAGTAGATTATCTACAGAAACTAAAACAATCTGATTCTTTGTTAGGTTGACTATATCACGATTCGGTCACAATGATTTAGTAGATCATTTCGTTTAAGGTCATTTGATATCTTATCATATCACTATTAAAACTGCGTTCTTTTTGTTTCATAAGCACACACCCGCTAACCCTACCCAGGTGGGCCCCTGAGGTGGCTTAACTTCGCCACTGTTTTCAAGCGTGATCAAGTGGAGCCCCAGCTGACTTAAACTATACACCACCCGTCAAAGCACGAGGGCTGTCCAAAATGTGACAACTGACAATAACGCAAAAAAGCACAGCGAACTCAAGGCAAAAATCTTCTAAAGATCAAATAATTTGAGTTTAACAATCCAGCGTGAAATTGTTGAGAGCGTACGCGGCATATTTACCAAACTGAATAATTTTACAAATAATGAATTTAAGTTATATATTGTATTTTGTATCCTAGTTAGGCTTTTACAAATTCAGTATGCATAATGATTAGAGTTAACTTTAATAAAAGAAAAGTACGGGGAGTAAAAACCCAAGGCAAATTTATTGCAGCTATGATTTTAGCTATGCCATGGCTTATGATTCAGCTCGATGAAAATAGATTGCTTTTCATTTCCAATTTTCGACGGTCCGTTGGCTAGATACCAATCTCTCTAGGGGTGATCTGCACCTGTGGTTACCTTGGTTACGCCCGCGTGGACCTGTACTTTATAGACAGAAACAAAGTTGCTACTGCCGTGGTCAAGGTTTTCCGTCTGAGCTGCCTTGTCTAGTACATCCGCCATGGCGCATGTGGGGCACGCGTACTCATCGTGCCAAACCGAACGTAGTTGCGATGTCATTCTACTAATTTCTCGAAACATTTTTCTTTAAAAATGTTTTTAAACATCGTAGTGAATTTGCGAGGTGATTGTGAAATGTTAAACACTTTCTTGCCTTTGTGTGCCATGTTATTTAATTTTCGCAGTTGAAATCCTTTTGTGTGCTTTTGAGTTTACTGTACGCAGGTATATATGTTATTTTCTCCAAAAAATTTAAACTAAATTAAAATAGATGTAATCCATGCAGTGCTGTTAGAATTACTGTCAAGAAGTAATTAATTACACTACTAATTACTTTACCAAAATAGTAATTAATTAGAATACGAATTACTTTTCCGTTGAAATTAACTATTTACAAGTACAAATTACTTTGCCAGGAAAGTAACTAATTACTAATCACTTGGACGTTATTTTTCTTTGGGGAAAGGTCCTGCTCTAACTATTAAGACAACAGTAGCACAGATAAAAATTCATTCAAATCCCCACTTCTTCTAAAAACGCGATCATCCACACACAATAACATATACATTCAAAGTTCCCACAAAAATTCCTTTCAGTTCGCTGGGGCACATCTGTGGAATGGACTTCCCTCTTCGATCAAGGAAGTGGCTGACCCTGGCGGATTCAAGTATCTTTGTCGTTGGCACTTAGAAGCTTGAACTTGTTTCTTTTTGTATAGTTATAATTATTCTTTAGTTCCCCTCTATTATTCAATGTTAATATCAATAATTTGTTGTATGATGTATCATGTATCTGCTCCGTGCAAAAAAGCTTTAAGCTTATCGGATTTTCAGAATAAATGACGATTGATTGATTGATTGATTGATACAGACAACAATTACACAGATATATACATATGTGTGTGTGTATTTGATAGAAAAAGCATCAAAACAATACACGTATAGAAGGCAGTAGAAAACTGCGCTCATACTATACGGTTATACATTATAAAATATGTGTAGCTACGTGCTACTCTACAATTTAGACTAAAAAGACAATATTAATTTGGAGTTTACAGTTTCCTCTGGCAGAACGTTCCAATTACGAATAACGCGGTTGAAGAAATGAAAATGACGGGAATTGTTCTTTGCAGTGTCAACATGGAAGCGATATTGGTGCCCACGGGTTCTTGATTTCAAAATGGTGATGTCCTTAAGGAGTTTCATGTCAATTTTGTTATGTAATACTTTGTAAAAGAAGCAGAGATCGTTTTTGTGACATCGAGATTCAAGGGATTCCAGCTCAAGCTTTTGAAGGCGTTGTTCATACGAAGGAGTGCATTGCTCATTGAAACAACGTACAAATACTTTCTTCGTTATAACGACGTTTTACCTTCTCCAGTAGCTGAATGTCCTTCTTCAAATGTGGGGAAAATGTTTGGGACGCATACTCTAGGATTGGTCGTACATATACAATAAATGCTCTCATTAGATGGGTGGCATCGTTCCATGTAAGTGACTTCAGGAGGTAATTGCTAATGCAATATGCCTTACGGGTCACAGCTTGGCAACATGCTACATACTCACAACTGCTCATAAAATCCCCCTTAAAGAGAAGCACTATTTCTTTGATTTGCACGTTTCCATGGCTTTCAATTGTCCTCGATTTATTTCGTAGAGAAAGCTCAACCCGCAGGGCCCAGATATAATTACAGATCGACGCCCTATTGACGCATACTACAGTATGGCAGGAAATGTCAGAATTAAAGCCATAGTCCTTGTACACTATACATTCTACGAGGCAGAACACGACTCAAGGAACAACAAGCTTTGTTTATTAAAAACGTAGGACTGTTAACATCTAAAAAGTTTCTGATTATCTGAAATATCCAGTAAAAGGAATTCTAAATTTAGACTAAGATAATTATGATCTAGTTAATTATCTCAGGCAGTGATAGCAAATGCCACGTTATTGTTGTTGTTGTTGTTGTTGTTGTAGCAAAATGGCGCCAAATCAGTTCGTATTTCGCCCGAGAAACGTTGCACTGTCCTGTCCACCTGTTTGCTCCACAGACCAACTGCTTCTTCAAGACGTCACAGCAAATTTTACGTCAAGCTAATCCGAGGATGTATGCGATGATCCAGATAAAACCATGCCATTGGTAGACATGTTGTGCGAGCCAAAGTTAATGCTTTGTTTAGAAAACAGACCCTATCTATCGTACTCACTTTGCATCTATCTAAGAAACCTGTCAAATTCCGTTTATAATTTATACCATCGTTTTGAAGTTACCCCGAAGTGGGTGGAAATATATATGCTCATCTATCTAAGAAAGACAGGAGAAAGTAGCTAGCAGTCTATCCCCGATTGGTCAATTCAAACCGATAAAACAAACACAGAACACTAGCCCCATTTCCCGACAACGTTCGAGCGAGTTGTAATTATGTAATCACAGGTTGTATATGATAGAACTGGGGGATGTAATGTAATGTAATATCATTTTTTAGACAGTCGGCCTATTCACACGAATGTGATTTTCAATAGGGCACTGTATAAATTAAAAGGCTTGCAAAGATACAATTGCTATGTATTACGTTAAATGTAAGGTGATTAAGAGCCACGTAATAGCACGCTTGCAAGTTCGGAGCAACAAAGACAAGTGATCGTTGACGCATCGAGGTGGCCAAGAACACATTTGACAATCCTATTGTGCAGTTACCTGGGGAGCTATGTTTTACAGAATAACGAGTATCATTGTAAAGGAATATATGTATAATAGATAAAATAAGATAAAATCAGCTTAATGTGTCTGATTATCGTACTTAAAATTAGGCTAATGTCGAGCACAAGTCGATCTTTTTCATGGTTTTCGTAAGCGATGATCATATCTATCATTGTATACCGTAATTTTATCATTCTGTTTGTATTACGGTTGTTTGTGCCGTTTTTCAGAATTATACAAATACATACAAATATGATCATCACAGTAAGGTCATGTGTGAAGTCGGGAAGGGTGTCCCAAGTAAATTCAAAACGTCTCCATAGCGTCTAACGATGTTGTCGTCTCTTGATCCGCGGGACGTTTTGTGTTTACCGTTTCTGTTTGAGACATCTTCCAACATCAAGAGTTCAGGACTTCTCCTATGCCGACGTCGTTCCTGACTCCCCGGCTAAGCTCATGCAGCAGCACAGGACAAACAGCAGTGGAGCAGATTCATCAAAAGGCGTTAAGGTGTGCAATGGTTATCATACTGATTAGGTATTACTGTCAAACCTGTATTAGCGGCCACCTCTATAGAGCAGCCACCTGTGTATAAAGGCCACTCTTCATGCCACCAAAATGACACTTTCTATAGGAATCAACCTGGACAGAAAGGCCACCTGTTTATAAAGGTCATTTTTCTCAGGTCCCTGAGGTGACCGTTATAGACAGGTTTCATTGTACATATGTTTTAAGCTTTCAGAAGCGCACTCACTCCGTTATTATAGTTTTTATCGGATATTGTGAATAAATTTATTTTCAAATTATAAACTTGTTTACTTGTTTGGATATCGCATCATCGTCATCTTCGCTATGTCTATCATGGTCATGCATGTCTCCAGTGGCGTTATTCATCGGCCAGGACTAAAGCGTAGTCCGAGACTAAATATCAAGTCCCATATACAAAGTTCAGCAATGAAGTCCCTCTTCAGTCCGTCTAATTTAGTCCTGGTTTTCTAGTACCTCTATTTTTAGGCCAGACTAGATGTTTAGTCTCGGACTACGCTTTAGTACCGGTTCCATGAAGAAGGCCCCAGGGGTTTTAAAGGCTCTGCTCAGTCTGCTGCGAGCACATGATTTATAGCGGGCAATATATACAAGAAATCGAAGAGCATCGACAAGAAGACGTGACAAATAGTATAATTTGAGGCGAGTACACCATTGACACAAGCTACATACTGTACTATAGGGATCACTTCACACAATAAACACAGAAGGAATAATCTCATCATTTCAAGCAAGCAAATACAATTAGTTCATGATTTGAAGTTAAAATCTTGACGTATACTACAAAGCGACTATTGAGAAGTTGATTTTATATTCTTTAGTCGCTGTCTTCGTCCGATAAAACCACTTTGCTTCTTTTCCTCTTGGAGACAAGAAAAGTTTCTGCTTCATCTTCGCTTCCTATGTTTTCCAAATCATCCATGGCAACGGGGGAAGTATGGGATTGATCGATGTCATTGGCCTCCATGGCAACGCAGGAGTCATGTGATTGCTCGATGATGCCATTGGCTTGTTCCTCAGTCCTAGGCTCCGCCACGGGCTCCGTCATGTCATGTTGGATATCCATGGAGCTGTTCCCGTTCGTAGTTTCACTAAAAGCGCAAAGAACTCCCGTTACAATATTGTAAACAAAACAAATGTGACCAGGAAGCAGCGTACGACAAATTTCCAATCACCGACGAGGTAACTTAGCTAACACTTTTGCAATTGAATTTCTCAAAATGAAGACCTTGGAAAGTATAGACGTCTCGAAGTCTCAAGGAGAACTTTCAAATTCAAGGATAGTCTCTCGATAATGGAGCATAGCTGGCTTACGAATCGGTCTCCGAATTTCAGAGAAAACTCAGCAGAATTATAAACTCAAATTTTAAGTAACTAAAATCTCACCTGATGCCTTCCTGTGGTTGAATAGCGCCATTAGTGGTTTCATGTCGAATGCTACGAAGCTGTGCTCGTCGAGATGCATTGGCAATGTCATCGAAATGTTGGCGCAAATCGTCAGAAGAGAGACTTTCTGGAATCCGCCAGAATGATTCCTTGAAGAAGAACAAGAAACACAGTTGATAGCTCCATAATTAACCCCGACAATGTTACGAAGTATAGTTTGACACCCAATTCGGAAGTCGAAGAAAGAGAGAGAGCGAGGAGAGAAGAGAATAATATAGAATGAATTGGTTATATAAATTATGAGGAAGCCAGTTGATTATGCGATATATGGGTAAATAATGACAATGCATTTAATTATGCTGCACATAATCACAAAGGTTCTGCCATGCAAAACGCACAAACATGCAACCGACCCTCTCACACTTTGATCAAACTTCGTAGGCTTGTAGGTACGATCAAGGAGACCTCCCTCGTACAATCTTAGCGACAGGTGTGAAAGCTTACACATTTTAATTGTTCTTCAACATTATAATTGTATTTTTATCCAACGAATGAAAGACACAATGTCAATGTTTATCTCTTCAATGAAACAAGCTCTCTCGTAGCAAATGTATAAGCATGCTAACATGTGACGATGCGATTTAGTTTTGTTCTCGACTGTTCGTGAAACAACCTGAGCAATTGCATGAGAAACACTTGACACAGTTTTATAACAATGTCGTTACTTCAAGGCGTGTCGTGCTGTTAATGTCGTGGCAAGTTAGACAATTGGCGTTTACTGAAAGCATTTTGCGATAAGAACACAAGCCACGACATTTTGGGCTATCGACATTGTTGAAGGTTTGTGTAACGATTTATTGTTTTCAGGTTTTATCTTATCACGCGAGACAATCTGTCTGTAAAAAGACAGTAACTATGTGTCTAAACTGCCATGCAAAAACACGCTACTTGTTTCAAAAAGGGAATTTCAAAGCATGCAATATGTTATAGGGAACTCCACGGAGTGTCTAGATCAAGCATTGCTTTCAAACATTGTAGTACAAATGTTTGGATTAGTCTTTATAGTAGCAAATTCGTCCTACTATGAACAGTCAGGATCGGATATATTATCGGGATCGAATCGGATCGGATAAGTATCCGTGTCGCACAATACACAACCATTAATAAACAATTCGTAATAATTCAAATAATAATTAGGTGATGATAATGAATGAATCAATCAATCAATGAATCAATGAAAAAACAAACGAATAAATAAGTGATTGAATGAATAAATGAATCGATCAATCATCCCATTATAAAACCATTACGTCGAAGACTTACTTGCTCGCTGGACGGTGGTCTCAGACCAATTGCTTTCAAGAGACGCCTGAACGATTTGCTTGCTAATGCTTTCGCGTGTTCTTCTGTCACAGTGACAAGTGGAATAGGCTGTGCCTCGCCTGAAACAACATCAAGAATCAGTCATCGGCATCAGTTATAAGCAGTTAACATGAGAGACACACTGTCTCAGCCTCAAATGTTGCGAAACCTCACAGTTCTAGCAAGAAGACTATATTAGCCATAACATCATTCTACAGGACGATGAAAAGAGCAACGTAGTCCCCCCTGTTTGAACGTTAACCATTTACCAACCTGTACTATTTATTCAAGTTATAGTCAAGTCAAACACAAAGTCCCGGTCACATGCAAGCTTATTGCAACGTACCGATTTCTTTATGGTATAATCTAGAATTAACAAACAGGTATCTTTCTAAGCATTCTGAATATAAGCCTACAGTAAGCATTTTAGCAAGTATTTTTCCAGGCAAATTTGACTTGCTTACGACCAGGAACCAGCCGGGAACCACCGGAAGCCGAAGCCGACATCATAAGGTTCGCACAATCTCACCATGCAACCAATTACCATGTCGTGATCTTCAGGTAACTTTGTCTAATTTCCTCAGGTAAAATAATACTATTACTTACCACCAATCTGAAGCAAATACCTGTCTTAAGCGACCACCTGTCTTAAGCAACCACCTGCGTTAAGCGACCACCTGTGTTAAGCGACCACTTGCGTCAAGACTTTACCCGTGCTACGAGACGATATTTCAACTTTATTTTAGTGCCTTTCTTCAATAACATACTTCATTTCATTTAGAGACAATTTCAAATCTCTGACTGCTCTTCACAAGAAGCAATAAATTGTTCTCTTCAAGGGATGCGTCAGTTTAGCCCACATGATCATTTAATATTAATACAGATGGTACAGAAGGTAGGCCAATAACTGAATTGACTACAGAGGCTTGAATTTGTGAATATTTATGCTACCTTCATCACGGTCGATGGCTACGGATGTGAGGCGATCCTTCAACCAATCCAATTGACTACCACAATCTAATGAGAAAAACAAACAAGAAAACAGTCATAAAAGCATCCTCCAGAAGACAATTTTAGTATATGTGACCTGTGCTGTCAGAATCAACAATTTGCCAAAATTTCGAAACAATTTTATTGGCTATTCAGATGCAAAATTGTCTCAGCTTTTTAATGGTCTGATCTGTTTTACAATAGGACTAGTATAACTGGTTTTATTTATGAAAACGCAAACACATACACAAGGAGTGTCAGAAAAATCGAATTTGAGAAAACTGTCTTTAAACTTGAGACATCGTATTATTTTACAAAGTCCATAGCAACCGGGAGTTATGGCAGTTCAATGACAACGAAAATTTACAATAATTATGTCAAAGTGACACAGTCTAATCTACACAACCATACAAGACTGCCATAAAGATAGCAGCAGAACACGAGACTAATATCATTAGTCCCGCTTATATTAGGTCAAGTTGGTTAAGTAAATACTATCAAACTTGTATTAGTGGCCACCTCTATAGAGCAGCCACCTGTGTATAAAGGCCACTCTTCATAACCCAAAAATGATACTTTCTATACAAATTAACCTGGAAAGAAAGGCCACATGTCTATAAAGGCTGTTTTCAAAGGTGACGATTATAGACAGGTCTCATTGTACCGTGTTTAATGATGATGACGTTGAATGTTAGAATGCAACAGACCACAACACCTTCTAAAATAACTTTATCCAGCAAGTCCTCCACATCTTCTGAATCAAAATCATTGTCGCTGATTGGTTCATCTGCATCTTCCATTTCGACGTTATGATCCAACATGGCCTCTTCGTTCTGATTCTCTGAAACAATAACACATAACACTGGCATTGAATCTACACTAGACTTTTATTAATTTCAAGACGTTTTGATAATAGATTTTCAGATAAACAGATAACTTAAAAAAGCAATTCCAGTAAAAATATCTAATACCTTATACCGGTAATTAATTTTTATACAATTGAAAATTACTAAAGTACTCTAGAAATATTTACAATAATTGCTAGTAATATCTTACTTTAAAAAAATATGTTTATAAATAATACAAAATAAACCAATGAACACTTATTGGGCATGTAACAGTTAGCATAATACAGTGGTCGTCGCTTAGTAAAACCGGGTTTAATAAAACCCGCCATTTAATAAAACCGATCGCCAATGGTCCGGATTTTCTTCGTATGTTTTCTCTTAGAAAAACTCTGTAAAAACCAAAGTCCCGTTTACTAAAACCACCTCGGACATTGAAATGTACTATGACTTGCTTGTTTGGCAGCAGATTATTCTAGAGACCACTTTTCTTAAAAGATAAGAAATCAAATCAAGTTGCAGGGGTGCGATGAAGTCATGGATCGCATGCAAAACTGTGCGCACCTTTATTATTTCACAAGCTGATTCTGAGCTGAAATAGCTGCTATCGTTGTTGCATCAAAGTATATTTCTTGTGCCTGACCTAATTTACTGTCTTCGTTCAATATAACCGCCGCTTAATAAAACCACTTTGGTCTGGTTCGAAGGTGGTTTTACTAAGCGACGACCAATGTATAGCAAATATCTTGTAATAAAAACTACATAGATTCAAAATGTTAAAATAATTATACCCAGTTGATGTTATAAAGAGTGGCAGTCCCTAAAATGACGATCACGTTTTGGATTCCATGCTCTATTTACAAAACCACACCACTCTTCCCCTCTTTTTATTGAATGAGAAGCTTTTTCATCTCACTAATGAATTGATCTTCTACTAATAGGACTGAAAACGACTGAAGTTACAACTGACAAACATGTCAAAATCAAGACATGTAAACAAACCTTCATCGTTTTCCTCATCTGATTCTTCAGCGTCATCCTTGTCAAATATAAAATTATCAATTTGGTTAATTTTAGTATAGTCATGACCGTTATGACGGATTAAGGTATAATGGTAACACTACGAAGTAAACAAAATAGATGTAAAGACATTTTGATGGGATCATGGCAGGAACTCCGATAAACATTGAAAGAAGACAAAATCAAAGGCAGCGTTCAAATAATCTAACATTGCAAGGTTATTATATTACACAAGCTTATCTTTCAGCCGGTTTCAAATTGGCCAACAGCAGCTTTTGCCCACTTCACGTTAATCAACGCTATCCGCTGTTCTGCCAAGCGTCCATTTTTATCCAGTTGCCTGTATGTTTATGAAAGCTCACATCTGCACAGCATTTGATCTTGCCTTGGCCTAAGTTGAGAATTTTAACTTACAAAAATTGTTTACTTTCAACTTTATTTACTTTGATGCAGTATCTAAAATTGTGCTATCCAAGAGCTTGCCCGCCGTGCTCAATGGTAAAACGTACTTTAGCTTTATTATGTTTGTCCAGTTGCCTGTACGTTTATGAAAGCTCACATCTGCACAGCATTTAATCTTGCCTTGGCCTAAGTTGAGAATTTTAACTTACAAAAATTGTTTACTTTCAACTTTATTTACTTTGATGCAATATCTAACATTGTGCTATCCAATTCATTATTTTATGGACTGCATCTGATGTTCATGGTTGCCATGTAAAGCAATTATTTTACTTCAGTGCTTAGCAATTGTTTTCAATTTATCATTAACAATTCTCAGACAGGCAATGGAGATATCTATTTCATTTCAATCGCATGACTTGAAACTGCCAGTGTAATTACAGTATTACACTGTATAATTAATAGCAAGATTGATAGAATGTAGGCAAATAACTTACTACATGCAGCATGCTCATGTAATAACTTAATTTGAATATTAGTTTTTCTGCATAAATGAGTGTATATCAGAAAATGTGACGAATAGGTGCGTTATCATTCGTCCATCTTATTCACCCTCAGCCTGATAGACTGAGATGCATTATGCTGAGTCCTGCCATTGGCCCTGGCGGAGTAGCCGCTATCCCATAATACTAAACGCGCTATGTTGTCTGTCTGTCGGTCTGTCTGTGTGTCTGTGGGTCTGTAAGTGCCCTCGAGACGCGTCCTCTGTTGAGATCTTCTCCGCCGAGATCGTTACTTTTCCACACTTCCCTTTTACAAAAGTCGCAACAGAAAGGCCGTTTTCTCTGAATGGGAGCAATCGCATGCTCTCCTTCTCGACAGCGGCGTAGCTTTTCACGTTTAAAAT